>JBCNJP010003399.1:0-11253 GCA_039602395.1 Deinandra increscens subsp. villosa | reverse complement strand
CTAATAAGCTGTGTTTAGGGGCAACGAGGGTCAGTTGAGACCAATGAGTCCCAATAAGGTGTGAATGTAGCCAATAGGGTATGTTTAGGACCAATGATGGCCCAATAAGGTGTGTTTAGGGGCAACGATGGTCTGTTGGGACCAATGATGGCCCAATAAGGTGTGTATAAGTAGTGTTTAGGATCAATGATGGCCTAATAAGTTGTGTTTAGAGGCAACGAGGGTCAGTTGGGACCAATGATGGCCCAAAAGGTGTGTATGTAACCAATAAGTTGTGTTTAAGACCAATGATGGCCCAATAAGGTGTGTTTAGGGGCAACGAGGGTCCGTTGGGACCAATGATGGCCCAATAAGGTGTGTATGTAACCAATAAGTAGTGTTTAGGATCATGATGGCCTAATAAGTTGTGTTTAAGGGCAACGAGGGTCAGTTGGGACCAATGATAGCCCAATAAGGTGTGTATGTAACCAATAAGTTGCGTTTAGGACCAATGATGGCCCAATATCGTTTGTTTAGGGGTAACGAGGGTCATTTGGGACCAATGAGTCCCAATAAGGTGTGTATGTAACCAATAAGTTATGTTTAGGTCCAATGATAAGGTGTGTGTAGGGGCAACGAGGGTTAGTTGGGACCAATGAGTCTTGCTAAGGTGTGTATGTAACCAATAAGTTGTGTTTAGGACCATAGATGGTCCAATAAGGTGTGTTAAGAGGCAACGATGGTCAGTTGGGACCAATGAGTCCCAATAAGGTGTGTATGTAACCAATAAATTGTGTTTAGAACCAATGATGGCCCAATAAGGTGTGTTTAGGGGCAACGAGGGTCAGTTGGGACCAATGAGTCCCATTAAGGTGTGTATGTAACCAATAAGGTGTGTATGTAACCAATAAGTTGTTGTTTACCAAATCTGTGATCGTTATGCACTAGCAAGATCGATTCTGACTTCTCAGTATGTAACCAATAAGTTGTGTTTAGGATCAATGATGGCCCAATAATGTGTGTTTAGGGGCAACGAGGGTCAGTTCAGACCAATGATGCCCCAATAAGGTGTGTATGTAACCAATAAGGTGTGTTTAGGACCAATGATGGCCTAATAAGGTGTGTTTAGGGCAAACGAGGGTCAGTTGGGACCAATGAGTCCCGATAAGGTGTGTATGTAACCAATAAGTTGTGTTTAGGACCAATGATGGCCCAATAAGGTGTGTTTATGGGCAACGAGGGTCAGTTGGGACCAATGAGTCCCAATAAGGTGTGTATGTAACCAATAAGGTGTGTTTAGGACCAATAATGGCCCAATAAGGCGTGTTTAGGGGCAACGAGGGTCAGTTGGGACCAATGATGGCCCAATAAGGTGTGTATGTAACCAATAAGTTGTGTTTAGGATCAATGATGGCCCAATAAGGTGTGTTTAGGGGCAACGACGGTCAGTTCAGAACAATGATGCCACAATAAGGTGTGTATGTAACCAATAAGTTGTGTTTAGGACCAAGGATGGCCTGATGAGGTGTGTTTAGGGCTAACGAGGGTCAGTTGGGACCAATGAGTCCCGATAAGGTGTGTATGTAACCAATAAGTTGTGTTTAGGACCAATGATGGCCCAATAAGGTGTGTTTAAGGGAAACGAGGGTCAGTTGGGACCAATGAGTCCCAATAAGGTGTGTATGTAACCAATAAGGTGTGTTTAGGACCAATTATGGCCCAATAAGGTGTGTTTAGAGGCAAGGAGGGTCAGTTGGGACCAATGATGGCCCAATAAGGTGTGTATGTAACTAATAAGTTGTGTTTAAGACCAATGATGGCCCAATAAGGTGTGTTTAGGGGCAACAAGGGTCAGTTGGGACCAATGATGGCCCAATAAGGTGTGTATGTAACCAATAAGTTGTGTTTAGGAACAATGATGGCCCAATAAGGTGTGTTTAGGGGCAACGAGGGTCAGTTGAGAAAAATGATGCCCCAATAAGGTGTGTATGTAACCAATAAGGTGTGTTTAGGACCAATGATGGCCTAATAAGGTGTGTGTAGGGGCAACAAGGGTCAGTTGGGACCAATGAGTCCCATTAAGGTGTGTATGTAACCAAGAAGTTGTGTTTAGGACCAATAATGGCCCAATAAGGTGTGTTTAGGGGCAACGAGGGTCAGTTGGGACCAATGAGTCCCAATAAGGTGTGTATGTAATCAATAAGTTGTGTTTAGAACCAATGATGGCCCAATAAGGTTTGTTTAGGGGCAACAAGGGTTTGTTGGTACCAATGAGTCCCAATAAGTTGTGTATGTAACCAATAGGTTGTGTTTACGACCAATGATGGCCCAATAAGGTGTGTTTAGGGGCAACGATTGTCAGCTGGGACCAATGAGTCCCAATAAGGTGTGTATGTAACCAATAAATTGTGTTTAGGACCAATGATGGCACGATAAGGTGAGTTTAGGGGTAACGAGGGTCAGTTTGGACCAATGAGTCCCAATAAGGTGTGTATGTAACCAATAAGGTGTGTTTGTAACCAATAAGTTGTGTTTAGGACTAATGATGGCCCAATAAGGTGCGTTTAGGGGCAATGATGGTTAGTTGGGACCAATGAGTCCCAATAAGGTGTGTATGTTAACAGTAAGTTGTATTTAGGACCAATGATGGCCCAATAAGGTGTGTTTAGGGGAAACGAGGGTCATTTGGGACCAATGAGTCCCAATAAGGTGTGTATGTAACCAGTAAGGTGTGTTTAGGACCAATTATGGCCCAATAAGGTGTGTTTAGGGGCAACGAGGGTCAGTTGGGACCAATGATGGCCCAATAAGGTGTGTATGTAACCAATAAGTTGTGTTTAGGATCAATGATAGCCCAATAAGGTGTGTTTAGGGGCAACGAGGGTCAGTTGAGACCAATGATGCCCCAATAAGGTGTGTACGTACACAATAAGGTGTGTTTAGGACCAATGATGGCCTAATAAGGTGTGTTTAGGGCCAACGAGGGTCAGTTGGGACCAATGAGTACCGATAAGGTGTGTATGTAACCAATAAGTTGTGTTTAGGACCAATGATGGCCCAATAAGGTGTGTTTAGGGGCAATGAGGGTGAGTTGGGACCAATAAGTCCCGATAAGGTGTGTATGTAACCCATAAGTTGTGTTTAGAACCAATGATGGCCTAATAAGCTGTGTTTAGGGGCAACGAGGGTCAGTTGAGACCAATGAGTCCCAATAAGGTGTGAATGTAGCCAATAGGGTATATTTAGGACCAATGATGGCCCAATAAGGTGTGTTTAGGGGCAACGATGGTCTGTTGGGACCAATGATGGCCCAATAAGGTGTGTATATAACCAATAAGTAGTGTTTAGGATCAATGATGGCCTAATAAGTTGTGTTTAGAGGCAACGAGGGTCAGTTGGGACCAATGATGGCCCAAAAGGTGTGTATGTAACCAATAAGTTGTGTTTAAGACCAATGATGGCCCAATAAGGTGTGTTTAGGGGCAACGAGGGTCCGTTGGGACCAATGATGGCCCAATAAGGTGTGTATGTAACCAATAAGTAGTGTTTAGGATCATGATGGCCTAATAAGTTGTGTTTAAGGACAGTGAGGGTCAGTTGGGACCAATGATAGCCCAATAAGGTGTGTATGTAACCAATAAGTTGCGTTTAGGACCAATGATGTCCCAATATCGTGTGTTTAGGGGTAACGAGGGTCAGTTGGGACCAATGAGTCCCAATAAGGTGTGTATGTAACCAATAAGTTGTGTTTAGGTCCAATGATAAGGTGTGTGTAGGGGCAACGAGGGTCAGTTGGGACCAATGAGACCCGATAAGGGGTGTATGTAACCAATAAGTTGTGTTTAGGACAAATGATGGCCCAATAAGGTGTGTTTAGTGGCAACGAGGGTCAGTTGGGACCAATGAGTCCCGATAAGGTGTGTATGTAACCAATAAGTTGTGTTTAGGACCAATGATGGCTCAATAAGGTGTGTTTAGGGGCTGCGAGGGTCAGTTGGGACCAATGAGTCCTGCTAAGGTGTGTATGTAACCAATAAGTTGTGTTTAGGACTATACATGGTCCAATAAGGTGTGTTAAGAGGCAACGATGGTCAGTTGGGACCAATGAATCCCAATAAGGTGTGTATGTAACCAATAAATTGTGTTTAGGACCAATGATGGCCTAATAAGGTGTGTTTAGGGGAAACGAGGGTCAGTTGGGACCAATGAGTCCCAATAAGGTGTGTATTTAACCAATAAGGTGTGTATGTAACCAATAAGTTGTGTTTAGTTCCAATGATAAGGTATGTGTAGGGGCAACGAGGGTCAGTTGGGACCAATGAGTCCCATTAAGGTGTGTATGTAACCAATAAGTTGTGTTTAGGACCAATAATGGCCCAATAAGGTGTGTTTAGGGGCAACGAGGGTCAGTTGGGACCAATGAGTCCCAATAAGGTGTGTATGTAATCAATAAGTTGTGTTTAGAACCAATGATGGCCCAATAAGGTGTGTTTAGGGGCAACGAGGGTTAGTTGGGACCAATGAGTCCCAATAAGTTGTGTATGTAACCAATAGGTTGTGTTTAGGACCAATGATGGCCCAATAAGGTGTGTTTAGGGGCAACGATGGTCAGTTGGGACCAATGAGTCCCAATAAGGTGTGTATGTAACCAATAAATTGTGTTTAGGACCAATGATGGCACGATAAGGTGAGTTTAGGGGTAACGAGGGTCAGTTTGGACCAATGAGTCCCAATAAGGTGTGTATGTAACCAATAAGGTGTGTTTGTAACCAAAAAGTTGTGTTTAGGACTAATGATGGCACGATAAGGTGAGTTTAGGGGTAACGAGGGTCAGTTTGGACCAATGAATCCCAATAAGGTGTGTATGTAACCAATAAGGGGGAAAGAGTACTTTTAAATGTGTGATTGAATCTGAAAAGCTACTTGACGATAGGTAGAATACTGTTAACTTCCAACCAAATAAGGACCCCACAAAATATTTCTCTGAATCAGACCAAAACATGATAAAATCACATCACATGAGAAAAGTTGAAAATTACCATGTTTGAGCTTAAGTGGATAACAATACCGACAATCTGACTTAGGTTACCTGATAGGAAAGGTGATTTGAATTATAAGTGTTATTGATCACGTAAATGATCGGTTTGATTCTAAACATGTCTGACCACGACCATTCAAAAATATGTGAATATTCAAAAGCCAATGTGCTTAAAATTTCCAAGTTTGGTGAAAAATTGACCAACTTGTGCTAGTATAAATCTTGGATTTGGTTTGAAATAAACCAACTTGAAAGAAAGTGAATTTCTGAGTTTGGGTGGAAAATTGATCCAATTCGGTTAAAATTGGAAATCTTGAGTTCGGGTGGAAAATTGACCCAACTCGGTTGAAAATGAATTTTTTTGAGTTTGGATGACTTTTTGAACCAATAAAAGTCAAATTTAGGTACTAAGAGTGTCATTATCAAATTTGTTGAAATTAACAAGTACTTGTCTTATAAATTCAAAATGTTATCTTCCTGGCAGGTTACTGGTGTCAGGCATGCATTTCTGTGTTAATTTTGTACAATTTTGCAAGATTTAAAATTTTTTGGTAAATTCTTCAAATCTTTGAATTTTTCTAAAGTTCTGCTCTTAGCGTACTTGACTTATGCCTTAGCGAACTTCTTCCTAGGATAAGTCCGCTAAAAACAGTTCATTGCTTTTATCACAAGTTTGCCCTTAGCGAACTTGTTTGATATCCTGTAAAATTCTTTCTATGTGTTTATTTAAGTCCGCTAAGAACAAAGTGTTCTTAGCGAACTTGTGTCATTAATGTTATCTCCTTAAGTGAGAAGTCCGCTAAGTTGATTTTATCCTTAGCGGACTTCTCCTGAAATTGTCTTATTTTTGTTTAAGTGTTGATGAAGTACGCTAAGATGTTTTTTGCCTTAGCGAACTTCTCCACTTTCATATAAAGTCTATTGAGGCTAAACTGTTCTTAGCGAACTTGTTTAAGCCTTAGCGGACTTCTTGTATTACTTAGAAAATTTCCATGTTACAAGTTCATTTTTGTCCATAGCGTACTTAATTTAGCCTTAGCGAACTTCCTAGCTTAGCGAACTTCTTTAGGCTTAGCGTACTTGTCTTTGGCCTTAGCGAACTTGTTTTAACTATACTCCCTTTAGCGTACTTGTTTAAGTCTACTTATACTTAGCGGACTTAGAGAAATCTCTTAGCGAACTTGTTTAATTTTAGATATTTCTCAAGTGCGCTAAACCCTACACTATAAAAGGGGGACTCGGTCATGTTTCTGTTCACGCTTTCAAAATCCCTCACCCGCTCTCAAATTCACGAACCGACGACTGCTCTCTCCCACTGTTTGATCGAAAATCACCCCTCTCTCTCTTGAATCTGTGATCTATCTTGCGATTAGGATTGATTTGCTCACTCTCATTGCATTCACAGGTTTGATTTATGCTTTTATTGGGTCGATTTTTGGTTTCGGTGATAATCTTGAGCCGTAGGTGTGAGTTGTAGAATTTCTAGGGTTCTAATGATTTTTATTGATGTTATCTCAGATTTGTTATCATCTTACTTGATTCTAATTCACTTGTGATCGAGTTAAAGGTATGTGACTTAAATCTCTCAAATTTTCATTGTGAATCCGAGAAGTTTGGTACAGGGGGCTCGGGTGAAGTAGTTGAAGATAAAAAAATCTTTGTGTATTCTATAACAGATGGGTGTTTTTGTTCGAGATGATTAGTTTGAACCATGAAATTTGTTTGAATTGATAATCTATGAACCTAAAATTTGTGATCTCTGTTATTTGAACACTTAGGAGTTTTTACTTGAATTATTAACTTTTTGGAACTTTGGTTACTCATTTGAAACTCACTGTGACTACTGCTATCTTATATTAGATGGTGAAAATATGCCTATGAGTTTCTATTTGTCAACTTTGAAGTTTCAATTTGTTTCATCTTAATGATTGGATTGACTTGGTGAATTCCACATATGGGTTGAAACTATATAGTCTCCAATCAGAAAATGTTGATCTTTATTGTTTGAGACAAAATTGATGAGACTTAGATTAAGTTTAAAGTTTCTCATTTGAGTCTCTAAAATTCAATTTGCCTATATTTTCTGGGTTTAATCATACCTTGAGTTTAACTTATCTTGTCTGATCTCATAAACAGAAACTGTTACTGTTGTGGTTTTGATCAAGATCATTTCATCTCTTCATTGTGATCTTAGCTCAAATTAGATCCTTAAGAGGTATGTTGTTCTAAACTTTAGCATTTTGAGTCAAAACTCAAACTTGGCTACTCAGGGGCAAATTCTTTACTTTATTATGTTTAAATGAAGCTCACTTGATTCCTAATATAAGTTGCTTGATCCCACCAGATAACTCACTGAGTGAATTGAGATTTTACTACATCTTATATTAGATCTTAGTCAACCTTAGATCTTCAGAAAGGTATGTGTTTCTCAATATAAGCATTTATGTTATTTAATCAAGTAGTGCTTCATCTTGTTTTATTTCAATGTGCTTATATGTCTTACCTTGAGTAAATTAACTTCCAATTGAGCTTAATACTGGTGGTTTAGACTGGTTATGATCCACATGGGTCTGTAACTTGTCAATAACTCAGGTAAAAGGATCTTGTAAGAACTTTATAGGGTTGGTGGCAACTCAAACATAGCATCCTTTGCTTTTGTGCTCATGTGTATATCTTTCAGTTTTGCTTGTATCTTGTACTTGGACAATTATCCTGATGTTTATATTAATCATTCAAGTGTTTGATGTTTTGTATGTCATGTCTAAATGTCTTAACTTGTGTTGATTATGGATATTGGAGTAATTGCCTTTGTACGTTTCAATTGCAGTGTGATTGTCTGTATCCAAGATCTAGGTCATTTCATGATAAATTACTTGGTAAATGCTAATAATTGATTGTGTATTTGTAATAACAACCCTTGATGATTCAATAATGATTATTGACGTTTCCGGAGCGTACTTGGTGATTTCTGGACTTTCTTAGCGACCTCACCAACATTCTTGGCGACCTCACCAAGAATGTTGGCGACTTGGGTTTGTACTTGGCGACCTCACCATAGTGCCCTTGGCGAGTTGGGGTTGGCGACCTCGCTAACACTTGGCGAGCTCACCAAGGTTGGCGACCTCACCAAGGTTGGAGACCTCACCAAGCCTTGGCGAGGTCACCAACAGCCTTGGCGACTTCAATTTGTTCTTGGCGACTTCAGACTTAGTCTTGGCGATCTCGGCTGTCTGATGTCATAAAATGCACTAACTTCAATAACATTCTCTTGTTTTTAGCACAATCACGACCAGTGCTCTCTCCAGTATAAATAGCCACTCTAGAATAACCCTAGATACACTCTTGGATGGCTGTTTTGAAGATAGAGAGCACTTGTGTGTTAAAACCCTCAAGTTCTTGAGTTTCAGAGGCGAAATCTAAGGATTTCAACAAGCAAACACTATGATTTGATCATGGATTCATGATTTCCGCACTTGAATCTGTGTATTGGATGAGTAAAGGCTCAAATTTGGTCCTGACAAATGGTATCAGAGTGAACTGCAGCACTAGGATCTCAACTGGAGCAACAAGAACAGAAAAAGCTTATTCAAAGGGGGAACCTTTACAACAGAAAGATTCTGGTTTATCAGTTATTCTTTGAAGATGCACGACAGAGCGGTTCTTCACCAGTATGACAGATTTGACAGCGTCAGTCAAGGGGGAATTGTTGGAACTTTTAATAAGTATGACTGACGCCATCAAATCTATTCTCGAATAATTCGGTTGAAGAATCCATTGTGATTTGATTCAGAGACGCGGGTTGTGATGCTCGAGGCTTGCAGTTTGGACCGAAGACGTTTTCTTGAAAAGTCAACCGTTCGGGTCAACGGTCAATGTAAAAGTCAACGGAAGATCGGTTCGAGCGAGTCAAGCTTCATATTAATTAAATCAACTTTGATTTAATTAATAATTTCATTATAGTTGTTTATTTGTAATAAGCTCATTTTATGTGTGTTAGCTAGTTAGTGGGCTAGTGAGCACATGGGCTCTCTATAAATAGGAAGGGATAGCTCCATTAGAAAGATGATGAATAAGATGAATAATGATGATGAATAAGATGAATAATGATGATGAATAAGGATGAATAATGAGTGATGTGAGCTATCATTTCTAGAGAGAGAGTCTCACATTGGGTTTGAGCTCAACCCAATGTGACCATGGATTTCCAATGACGAGTTTGTAATCATTCGGTTCGTTGTAATCATTCAGAAATAATCAATGAATCGTTTAATTTTATTATTTCTTGTCATTTATTATCTTTGATTCTCATCATCCTGTCTCCTTAATCTCACCTTTGTTCTTGCTCAAGATCGAGATTCTCGACGTGAAATCGGTCCTGACAAATGGTATCAGAGCGGGTACCGATCAAATCTCGTCTCACGACGAATCTGGTCACTCGAATCTGTGATTTTGAGCTTGAATGAGGTGCTGATTGGAAAACCCACTTTGGAGACTTTTTCTATCTTTTTCTTATTTTTGGAGCTGATTGATGATTTCTGGATGAATCTGATGATAGATTCTTGTTGTTGGGTTCATTTAGATATGATTTCATGCTCCATTTGTCCAAATCTGTGAAGAAATCCAAGATCTGAGCTGAAAAACGAAACTGTTAGAGTTTTCCCGTTTTTGGGGTTTTGAAGATTTTTTGAGCTTTGATTCTGAGTTTTTGGTGCTAAAATCAGTGTTTTTGGATGAAATAAAGTATGAATCTTGATGGAAAATGCATTCTGGATCCAATGGGAGCATCGGTATTATCTGAAACGCAACGGTTTGGGCAGATCTGGAGAAACACACAGTAGTGTGTGTTTCACGGTGTTCTTGGTGTTCTTCATTTTTCTTGAAGATTGCCTTGGCGATTTCGCAGCAGATGAAGATGTTCTTGGCGACCTCGAGAGCTCTTGAAGATGTTCTTGGCGATCTCAGGTGAGCTTGAAGATTGCCTTGGCGATCTCGGGTGTCTTTGAAGCTTGTCTTAGCGATTTCGGGTTAGTTCTTGGCGATTTCGAGTTTGTTCATGGCGATTTCGTTTTTGCCTTGGCGATCTGGATAGTAACCTTGGTGATCTGGGTTTGGCGACCTCAAATAAGGCTTGGCGACCTCGTATTTTGGCGATCTCGACTAAACTCGACAACTGGGTTTTCGTTCGAATAATTTTCAGACGATTCTGATCGTACAGATGAGTAGAGAATCGATTTACGAGTTCAACGACATAAAAATCGACCATTTTCGTCAAGTATTCACGGAGATATTGGTTATATACTGATTTCCGGTGGCAACATCGTTTTTCCGGCGAGCTACGTGACTTTTCCGGCCGAATTAGGGTTACCAGGGGTGCCGTCGTTCTCCTTGGGATGAAGGTGGACACTGATGACGTGTCTTTCGTCGAGTGGTCTGAGGAGAATTATTTCTCTCTCCAATGTCGGTTTGACCTAGACATGTTTTGTCGTTGTCGATATCTGATTGGCTGCTAGAAGCTCCTGGGTCCCGCCTCCATAAAGATAACCGTTGAACGATCAATGTGTTGCTTTCTTCTGATTGGGCCGCTGGCTATCACACGGATTGAACATACCCGGCCATTAGATCAGCTCAGATCTCCGCCGTAGGATCTGCTTTGTGCTTCTTTCTGATTGGTCAGAATCCCTTCACGGAGATTAAGCATTTCCAGCCCATAGATCTCAACTTTTCTGTTGGAACTTTTAATAAGTATGACTGACGCCATCAAATCTATTCTCGAATAATTCGGTTGAAGATCCATTGTGATTTGATTCAGAGACGCGGGTTGTGATGCTCGAGGCTTGCAGATTGGACCGATGACGTTTTCTGGAAAAGTCAACCGTTCGGGTCAACGGTTAACGTAAAAGTCAACGGAAGATCGGTTCGAGCGAGTCAAGCTTCATATTAATTAAATCATCTTTGATTTAATTAATAATAATTATGTCATTTGTTTATTTGTATTTGCTCATTTTTTGTGTTTTACTAGTTAGTGGGCTAGTGAGCACATGGGCTCTCTATATATAGGAAGGGTTAGCTCCATTAGTAGAAGATGAATAAGATGAATAAGGATGTTCTAGAGAGATGTGAAGCTATCATTATTTCTAGAGAGAGAGTCACACATTGGGTTTGAGCTCAACCCAATGTGACCATGGATTTCCTATGACGAGTTTGTAATCATTCGGTTCGTTGTAATCATTCAACAA
>JBCNJP010003397.1:0-14647 GCA_039602395.1 Deinandra increscens subsp. villosa | reverse complement strand
GTCCTTGTAATTTGCATGTGTGTAACATGGTAGGTCCCTTCTTTACAAACAGAGTTAAATTGAGCCGTTAACTACACTTGAGAGAAGGGTAAATCCGTAATTTTCTCTCCCCTTTTATTAAAATCCTTTGAAACAAATCCCTCACCCCCACCTTTCGTTTGAAACAAACAACATATAACGACAACTCCTTTCTTCCACTTACCACCCTTTTGATTCATATTCTCAAACAACATTTAACCTTCCATCGGTTTCCCATCTTTACAAAGACCACTGATGACTAAACTATAAGCATGTGGTGGTATTCCAACCCTCTTTTCCTCCATTTTATTGTAAAGTTTCAAACAATAACTATAATCACAATCCAAATAACAAGCTTGAATCAAAGTCAAATAAGTAATCTTATCAGGGTCGGTTATTTGTTTCAAAACGAAAGGTTGGGGGTGGGGGATTTGTTTCAAAGGAATTTAATAAAAAGGGAGAGGAAATTACGGATTTGCCCTTCCCTCAAGTGTAGTTAACGGCTCAACTTAACTGGGTTAGTAAAGGAGGGACCTACCATGTTATACGCATGCAAACCACAGGGACCTCTTCCGTAATTTCAATACTTCAAGGACCTCTTTCATTATTCAAACAAACCACAGAGACCTCTGGTGTAATTTATTCTAAAATAAACATACAAAGTGTTTATTTTATAAAACCTTGCGTTAACGCCATACAATGCGCAACTAGGTTTAAATTGGAAGACGTAAAGGAGGTTCTGACTGAATTAATTGGCTTAATAGAATAAGGTGAGTTCTATGAGCCCACTTTTAAATGTTTTAAAAGTTTTACTGTTTTTGAGCTGATATACATGCAATATTAATACTTGAAAAGTATTTGAAATGCCTTGTGCCTCTTTTGTGTTAATACACATACGTGAAATATTATAATGCTTATGATTGTTTTAAAGATGTTATTACATGTTATAAACTCTTTTCGGGAAGGTTATAATGCACGGGTAATAAAGATATTAAACTTTTTCAAACAAAGTTTAAAAATGGAAACTAAGTTTCCGGATAAAGAAAATAACCCTTGGGGTTAGTTTTAATATGAGCAAAAGATTGTCTATGTATGAAGGAAGACTGTGGTTGTACAACTAAAAGCGGGGAATGACTGTTCCCCGGGGTAGCAACGGTTACTCTATGACTGATATTCGGGTGAAGACGGTTGCCTAAGGAGCTAACGTGGTTCCAGTAGACAATGCTTAGTTGAATGAATGAATGAATGATTTGGTATAATTCTGTTATGTCTTATACCCGATAAATGTGAATGAATGGTTGTTTTGCTATAACGATGTTATGTTTTATACCTAATAAATGAGACCGTTAGGCCTAAGAGTTGAAATAAACTTCAAGAAAAGGTAACGCTTTTAGAAAAAATGTAGAACTCACCAGCGTAAGCTGATCCTTTAAAGTATGTATATCAGGTGACGTTAATGATCCAAACGTAAAGGGAAAAGCTAAAGTCTGAGCAGGGTGATGGGCAAGCTGTTGGAATAAAGCTATAGGCATGATAGCATAGTAATATAGGTAGATGCATATCTAAATAATTATTATCTTTCGTAGTTATAGATAACCGTTGTGGTAGTTTTATCTTATATGTACTTGGCATTATAAATAAATAAAAGTTTTTAATTTCCGCTGCTTTAGTTATCTCTGTTGGACATTGTGTTCATGAGTAAATCCGATGCATGACCCCTTCTAGAGCCAAGTCTGGGAGTGGGCGTCACAATATGTCTTTTTTATATTATTTTATTTTTATTTACCCTTAAACTAATTAAATATTTAATTCTTTTATATTTTATTAATAATTAAATATTTAATTCTTTTTTATTTTATTAATAAATAAATATTTAAGTATATTATAATATGTATTCTTACAGAAATAAAAATATCGATGAAAAGTAACAAAAAAGACTATGTTTAGATGAATTTATAAAAAAAGATTTTTAGAAAAATAAAAAACTTCTATGCAAAATTTATAAAACATTCAATTCTTTATTTTAAAATATTGATCACTTCTAGCGAAGTATATTATTTATTTTATTACAAAACTTTTTTAAAATAAAAAAGTTATTTTCAAATCACCTATTTTGGTAAATAAAAATTTTAAATTATACCTATTATATATGTAATTATTACCTCATTAATAAATTAAAGTAAAATAATATAAAAAGACATGTAAGAAAAGATGTAAAAAAGATATAAAGTACGCATTACATACAATATTGACATCCTTCATGTCTAAAATTTTTAGGTTCTAAATGATCAGTAATAGCTTATATCGTCGAATTGAACTTCCGTCATAATAATGTGAGAGCTGAGTGTATATTTAAAAAACTTGAAACCCTTTAAAAATGAGTGAGAAATGTTTCGTAATAAATATAAAACATTTATGTACTTAAAATAGGTTCGTTATAATATATATATATATATATATATATATATATTCTAGTAGGTAAAATGATTATAATAAAATAATTAGCTAAGAGTAATTTGTGTGGAGCATGTCAGAAAAAATCCAATTAAAAAATTAAAGAAAAACATTTATAAAAGAATTAGATAATATTTATAAAAAGGCCTTTTGTAAAAAGTTATAATAAAAATGAATTTTCAATAAATTACTGTTAAAAAAAGTAGATAATATTTATAAAAGAACATTTTATAAAAATTGTAATAAAAAAAACTTGCTAGAGTTTTTTTTTAAAAAAAATTGCTATTAAAAAATAGATAATATTTATAAAATAGTCTTTTGTAAAACGTTATAATAAAAAGAAAACATTCACACAATAAAAATAAGAGTGTGAAATGAGATTTTCAAAAAAAAAATAATAATTACCTCATTATTAAGCTCATTTGACTAAAGTTGGTATATTTATCAAAATAGTTTGGTACATTTATCCCTACCTGTCCAAAAAATGAATTTTTTTGGAATAAATTTTAGTGGAGTTGGATGGAATTTTGTGCTAGGAAGGTGGCACGGATGGTGCTTTTTCAATTAAATCGTGTCAGGGTTTACTCAATCAGATCTATGTAAACGCTACTGACTTTGGTTTTTCTTGGTGTGCTTCGGTTCCCATTAAAGTTAACCTGTTTGTTTGCTGGGCTATTCTCGGTCGGATCACGGCCACCGATGCCCTTGCCCGGCGCAATATTCAGGTGGGCTCTCTTCTTTGTTTGTTGTGCAGGAACGACTTGGAGTCTGCAGATCATATTCTTACCGAGTGCGCCTTTGTAGATATTGTGTGGCAGCTTGTGGTCCAATGGTGCAGCCTTCTTCCGATCTATGCATTTTTATTAGGGATTTGGCACAATGAAGGTGGTTTCTCTACTCGTAAGGCTAAGCCGATCAATACGATTTTCCTCACAGGTTGTTGCTGCATTTGGAAAGAAAGAAACCACGTCATCTTTAACGGAGGAACACCCTCTATACACCGGGTCTTGTACGACATAAAAATTGGAGTTTTGTCTGGTTTGTCAATCGTTGTAATGATCGGGCTCTTGATTGGAAATCTTGGTCTTCTTTTTCCTTGTAAGTTGTTGTGGCTGCCTCTAGCTTCTTGCTAGAGGTGTTGTTGTTTTTCTAATGAAGTTGTTGTTAAAAAAAAAATCCTCCATTCCTCTACCCGTAAAACATCAAACATGTCACGAATCTCGAGGTTAAAGATGGTGTCATCATAACTCACTACAAAAAAGAAGGGTATTTCGGACTGAAAAATCAGTCTCAGATACTTCAAAATCAATACCAAATGGTTATCGGGGACTGAATTCGCCAGTCCCTAGTCACTGACGGATATCTAGTTGTAAATAGTCGGGTTTGTAACTAAAACTCATTCCCTATTGTATGGCACCATGAGAGACTAACGATTAGTCCCCAATACACAAAAAAAACAAGTCTTTAGTGCGGCCCTAGGGAGCACGACATTTTAGACTCTAATTAACCAACAACAACCCTAGTAACCAATAACTCTAATTGACCAACATTGGCCTAACTAATCAATAATGTCTGTAACCATCAACGACTTTACTTGACTATCTTTAACACCCTTCCCGCTATTGACCCTAGTTAGCCGTTTGAAAATACGGGACGGAAAATTTCGCTTTCATTACTTAACAAAATGAGTTATAACATATCATTACAAAACAATTAAGCATTTGACTTTTAGATTTACATCGGAGTATGCGTTTGTACATAACCAATCAAATATTCACAAAATATTGATAATTCCCCAAAGGATTGGTGCTCGATTCCAAAAGACTCCATGCTCGATCAAGACCCGTCCTTCAGCTTACTACCTGCCATTAACACTATTAACACATTAGTAGTAATGAAACTCAACAATTAAAGAGAAAAACCACCTAACAACAACCTGAGTTCCAAGCGTATCGCCTAGAACAAAAGTTGTTTTAGGCAATACGCTTGTTTTGACAAGCGTACGCTTGTTTTGACAAGCGTATCGTTTGCTGCAATTATTGCTCCAAGCGATACGCTTGGAGCATTATTTCTAGCGATCAGGCTTATTTTTACTTAGCCAAATTATGGACATTTTCAAAATTCTCCAACAAGGTTCCTCATTCCATTACCATCTAAGCAAACCTTTATTTCCTGCATTTCTAACATCATTATGGGTTCAATAACACAAAAATGACCACCTCATGATTCACACTTTGGAATTCACATCATTCAAACATAAAAGCCAACTCGTGACCCGTTATGCCCCATCATTGCAAATATTTACTTCTATAACATCTGTAAATTCAATTTAATCACACTTTCACTTGGATCATTCATTAGATAAAAACAAGAACTATTCCTTTAAAGGACTTCACATATGCACACCTAATACATAATTCAAAATCAACTATGTTTGACTTCGTTTAATTATTTTTCTACCTCCTCTTGGCACAAACATTATGTGCCAAGCTATCACACTCACCCAAATGTGCATTCATAGGCTTTTGCTTATTTCTAACCACATTCCAATCCAAGATCACTTGGGTACTTCAATATCACACTTAACCTATACGGGTACGTTTTCTTCTAGCCCAAATGGGTCAATTACTCCATTTGCATCATAACTTCAGTTAAGAACATAAACTAAACCATATCAATCTCATAGCACTCATCCATCTCATACTACGACTTCTACTAAAGCATGTAACAATGATCACAATCCTACAACATTCAATTTACTCCCTGTGTTACCTTAAATGTCAACCTTTATCTTTTCCTTCCCGATGCTTGAAAGAACTTTCTTCTGCTTCACCACCTATATCACAAGATTAACAAGTTCAACCATTTAGTAAACATCATTCACATCATATCACAACTTGCTAAGGCATTCATCTATCAACATTTATGCACTCTCTTAAGCATTTCAATTAAACACCTTATAGGCATATAACATGTTCTTGTTAGTATGCAACATCTAAGTTACCAATCCACCCCACCTTTGACCATAAACACTTCACCTTCATAATTTAAACCAAATTTATAGACTTTAGCACACAACCCATGTTTCATATGCGTAGAATAATACCCAACCTCCCCAAGACCCAAGGAATTCGATTCCTTTAGGTGGGTTTAGATCCCCACTATAATTTCTAGCAATTACCCATAATTTCAGTCATGCAACACAAACATCAACATAATCTAAGCATATTGACACATACTTAACCATAATCCTTCATCAATTTAACATTTACTCAAGATCCATTAAATCACCATATCAAGAAATCACTTACCTTAGAAAAATCCAAGTTGTGATGATGAAAACGAGATTTATGAGACTCCCTAGCCCCCAAATCGCCTTCTTTCTTCCTAATTTCGCTTCCCACATCTCCAATATGATGGTTTAGCAAGGAGATCAAAATCCTCCTCCTCCCCAGCCCTTGTTCGCATTTCTTACATCTGGGGGAGTCCCAGGCTATTATTTTTTTTTTTAATAAAATTGTTACACTAAGCCCCCTCTAATTTCATATTTATTATAAAACTTGGCCATCTATAATAGTTTATATTAATAGCCCCTAATCTTCATTGAAGAGCCACATTGTGCTCATCGCCCACGTCACGCGCTAGAGTTAAGGGTTGGGCACGCCATCACCCCCTTGGGGTCCATGGGATGTAATCTTATGAAGAAACCCCAAACTTAAATGTCATATCAAGTTTCATCCCCCAACAAATGTAGAATGAGTTTTCACTTTATACTTATAATTTTTCTCTCTATTTTCGTAGGTTTCATAGTTTTTAACCCTCAACTTTGAGTATCGATATCTCCTTCATCTCATGATCAGCTCCGTTTTGGACATGGGTTGACGTGTTGGAAAGCCCTCAACATATTACACAAACCCAGAAAATACCATTTACATTAACCTCAGTTACATTTAGTTATTCATGTCCAAAGTTTGTGAAAACTCACTCACAACTTAGTAAAAAAACACATTTTCACTATTTCTCCAAAAGTCGCAACACATAATATAATGTTTATGGTAAGTAAGTTGAACCCAAACCCATCTATGCCCATTCCTTATTATAATCAATAATATATTCCTAATATAATATTATTAAGACTTATGGTGTTTTTGTCGCCACCTTTACTGTCGACTGTCGTTGTTATAATGCCACCATTACCACCGTCAAGGCCACCATCGAAGTCGTCAAGCCACCACCATGCTTGTAAATTAAAGTTGACAGTTTAATCCAAACTCATTTGATCAGTTATATACACAACTCTATGTCTTACCATTCATTTTGTAACCATACTATTAACTTTCTCATTCTAAATCAAAATAAGGTTACTTTTTTATTGAGAATTTCGTTATAAATAGCTTTCAAATCATACAAATAATTAATTAATAGCAAGTGATTTTGAGTTTTGGTGTAAAATTTGGTTTGACAATAGGTATAGGAAAAGAATGGATTGGTCCAATTGGTGTATGGTGTAATTGTCCTTGCTTTAGCTCCTTGGTATGGCTTGTGTCCCTCTTGTTTGTGGTTGAATAAAATTGCTGTTCAAAAAAAAAAATAGCAAGTGATTTATGACACTAGACTCAAAGAACTTGCCATAAAGTAACTAGTACAACCATCTATAGTTGCTCCCTTATATAAAGTTGTATTCAATGACAAGTACACATTTTGATTTGCTATATATGAAACTTTAGATCCCGATCTACTATTTGTCGTGTGTATCTGATGTTCGTTCGACTAAAATAAATGTATCTGTTTTTCTGAGTCATGTGTCTCTTTCGGATAAAGCCTCTCTATCTCATGGAATAGGATCATGTTTTTCCTATTCCATGAGATCGATTTGAATAGAAAGCAAAGAAGAAACGGTGTTACGAGAATGAGAAGTGGGAATGAAAGTGACGAGAGATCGAGAGAATCACACTACTATTTCGAGATATCCATTATTCTAGGATATCGATAAAATAGGCCCGGACTAAAGAGGATAAACACTACGCGCCATAATAGGAAGGGGGTTCACTATGGACAATTGGACATAACCAGCGTAATACGTTGCATGTCACATGTTTGTTCCCCTGGTGAAGCGACACAACACGTGATACGAAATTACTCGCCTAATTCAAGACAATGAAAATGAAATTAAATACGCATGTTTCGTGGAAACAATGTCACGTGAGTCTTCGAGGATATCCCCATGATTTGAGCTTCTCCTTAAACAATATGTCATGAATTTAAAACTAACTGAATATTAAATCTAAATAAATATATAGCGGTTACAATATCTTTTCACTCTCAACTAATTACTATTTTATTCTATTGATTTAATTTTTTATGCAAGTATTTGTTTTATTTTAAGTGAAGTCAACGACGTTGCTTTAGTATGACATAAAGTGATTATAGGTGTTGGATAGAGTCATATAGACACACCCCGTTTCTTACTAACCATTCTTTTTATTTATTTATTTTTAAAAATATGTATACAATGACTATTAAGAATATTAGTTTACAACATTTGAGAGAACATCTTATCTTAATCCTAATAAAGCAATAAAATTGTTTCCACATGTCTTCTTTTTAAGATGTCCACATCATCAATGCCATATGTCAAAACCAAATTAATTATCAATTTAGTAAATTACCAATTAATACTAATTACAATTTTATCTAAATAAAATTTTCATTTATAAAAAAAAAGGCAAACATTATGTAGATTTGATAAATTACTCAATAATTTGAGTTTTTTTAAGGAAACAAATCAAGAATTTGTCATCTTTAATGTATTAAATTACCAATTAATATTTTATAATGAATTATGTCATTTATAATTTTTAAATTTCTTAATCGGTTTTTTATATTTAGCTAATACTATAAACCTAAATTCAACCCGTGTAGTACACGGGTTACTAACCTAGTATGTAATATATGTAAGAGTATTCAGAACACATTCCTTATCCATATTCTTATAATTTATATAATTATTATTGTCTTTTTTCTTTCTTTCACTCACAACCACAATTAAATAATACATATCTATATCATTTTCTTTCTTCCACTCACAACCAAACCTAAAATTTTACAGAATTCACAATTTTTTTGTAAAATATACAGATTTTCAATATATTTTGTCTCTCCTCCACTCACAACCATTTATAACTAAAGAGTAAATTACTATTTGCATCCCTGAGGTTTGACCAGTTTTGCCACCTACATCCGATTTTCAAATTTTTAACATATCATTCCCTAACGTTTGCATTTCATTGCCATGTGAGTCCTTGAGACTAACAGGGTTAAATTTTTCTGTTAAGTAGAAGTGTATATTAATCATTTACCACTTTAGGACTATTTTGCAATTTTATAAGTTAATAAAAAAAAGAATTGTTTTTACATTTAAAAGTCCAAAAACCAGAAAAAAAACAAAATAATTAAAAGAGAAGGAAAAGAGAGAACCGCCGGCTGTCCTCCCCCTCCCTCGCCGGCTATCTAATCTTCGGCGGAGGCAGCGGCTACCTCTGTAAACTCCAGCGAACGGAAGACCTGCTCCCTCGTCTCCCGCCGATGGCTGCTTGTCGAAGGCCAGAGTCACCACCGCCTCGCTCTCAAATCCCAATCCGATCTCCTCCCCCTGATTCCCTCCATCTTCTCTCGCTTCGATTCCGTCAGCAAACTCGCCTTCCGATTCGACCGCAGATCCGCTATAATAGGTGACGAAGGCCTGATCCTCATCTCCTTCCGGTGCCCTAATCTCACGATCCTCATCTCCTGCTACCTAATCTCACGCGCCTCAAGATGGGAATGGTTTAAATATATACATATATTGATATACATGCAGAAAGAATTTTGAAATTTTGAAATTTTGGTAGATTTTAAAGATGTATTATGTAATACCCGAAAATAAAATAACCAAAAAAAAAAAAAAGGAAAGATTATTAGTCACTTGTTAATTAAAGATAAGTAAAAATTCAATACTTACATAAAATGTAATTAAATATACACAGTTACATATGTTCGAAAGTTAAAAATAAATAATTGAATAATGATAATAAGAGAAGTAAAAATATATCTATATATATATATATTTGAAGAAGATAACAAGATAAAAGAAAATATAGGAGGTTGCCAGAGAGACATTGACGTGGGTCGCTAGAAACCAAGGAATGAAAGGAAAAAGGGGCTACCGCCTTCGAAATCTACGGCGCCTACCATTCGGGTGAAATACATTCACTTCATAACTAAGGAAACCCACCTATAAATATAGCTTAACTTGAGAAATATCAATTTACCCATTCACTCCTGCAAATTAATCACTCAACCTCAGTCTAAATCTTATCCCCGGCGAGCTGCAACTTTCTCCGACGACTTTATATTTTCTAGTGAACTTGTGAAGAGAATATGTTCTGGTATGGTTTAATATTTATAATATTATAAGAATACATAAAACAAGTTGGCATCTGGTTGGGCTGTTTAAGATTTGAAATATTTAGGAGAGGTCACAAGTTCGAAACCTGTGACCTGTGTTTTCGTTTATAATTTTTTGTACAAATAAACTTGTGTTTTAAATCATAACCTTTCTCACTTCAAATAAATTCATACGCTTTAGTGGATAATTTTTATGAATTCCGTTACAGGGAAGTTTTTTTCCAATAAATTATATCCACTTATTTTTCTTTCACTAAAATATATGTATGTAGATGATTCATAATTATTCATCACAAATTACATCTTTTAAAAGGAACAAAATGTTAACTCTTTCAACATACTCGTAGCCTACATGTAAACTAATAAGTAACTAAATATATTAAAACGTAACTCATATGTAGATTATTATTTACGCTCGTGAACAAGTTGACGTCATTTTAAAATATCACAATCCGTTAAGGTGCGTTTTCTTTTTCTGCTATTTGTTCTTGTTGGGTTTCTATACTCATTTGTGCGATTCCTTTTCTCCCAGTATTCTACTTGGGTTTCTATACCCATTTGATTCATTTTTCTATAAATTGTTATCTCGGTATCACCACTCTGGTTTTGAACCTAAACTTTGAAGCGTTCACATACGATAATTTTATTGAAAATAGTACTCATCATCGTATGTTCCGTTATAACTATTTTATACCGCTACAAATCTGATTTTAAACATATGGGGCCTAGCACACCTGATATATTCAGAAATATCATCTGTTATTATTTTTGTACTCTAATACCCGAGCACGCCCCTACTTGTGGGGGTGACCACAAGCACGTCACTGCGGCATCGGTGACGTGGCACTTTCCGTGACGGTGAGCTGAGATCACGGCGTCTCGCCTGTTTTACTCTACGGAGTATCTGTTATATGTTTCGAGGCGTATGGACTGGTCCTAGGATATTATTACTTCTGGTGGTTGGTTGGTATGAATGCCCATACACCAATTCACATCGATTCTCGGGCTAGCTACCCGGTTTCGCCTGTTATATTATGTATATTATTATTCGGCTCGATGGGTATTTCCTTTCCTTATGATATGACACGTTCTTGATATCTGGATCTTAATGATCATTATTCTGTAATTGGATCTTAAATATTCATTATCATTCCCTATTATTATTTTGTGCTAGGCATGTTGCTCCTTCGCATTTCTTTTATGTGCAACAGGTTTCCAGAGCTAAAGGGGGGATGTGTGGAGAGAGTAAAGTCAACTTAGCTTATAAAATAGCTTTTAAATAGTAATGTACGATAATGAACCTTTTTGTATAAGATCAGATATTTTGTAAACTCCTTCGGATATTATATAAAAATGTCTTTTTGTCTCTGACTCTGTAATAGTGACACGTCAACCTTAATATCGGGTTGGGGTGTTACATATTATATACCAGTTCTTTACCAAGCTCAATAGCAGCTTCTTGGTAACTTGGTTTCTTCCCTGAGCTGCTTCCACGGAAGACACATATTCTCTTGAATCTTGATTTCGTTTCACCTTCCATATCTCACTTTCTCTCTCTAAATCTCTAGCTTTCTCTCTCTAGAAAT
Source organism: Deinandra increscens subsp. villosa (assembly GCA_039602395.1). Classification (NCBI taxonomy): domain Eukaryota; kingdom Viridiplantae; phylum Streptophyta; class Magnoliopsida; order Asterales; family Asteraceae; genus Deinandra; species Deinandra increscens. The sequence continues at coordinate 3,143 of JBCNJP010003397.1, read as the reverse complement.
ATTGGGGTAGAAGAAGAAGAAGTTAGAAGATGATGATATATATGGTTGCTTCCTGGAACAACCGGAGAAAAAGACGCAGAGGTCAGAGACAAACCTTAAGGCCACCGTAGCGTCGCCGAGACGCCGCTGCTCTTGGTCGGAATTTGGCGCCGGAAAAACAGGGAAGACCCCCTTCCCACCTAATCTTTCTCTCTCGGCCAAACACATGTGGTGTGGCTTGTTTGGTTGAAATGAAAGGATAAGAAATTTACAAAACTAGTCCCTTATCTATAAAATGACTAATATGTCCTTAGAGTTAACATAAAAAATTAACCCCGTTAGTCTCAAGGACTCACATGGCAATGAAATGCAAACATTAGGGAATGATATGTTAAAAATTTGAAAATCGGATGCAGGTGGCAAAACTGGTCAAACCTCAGGGATGCAAATAGTCATTTACTCATAACTAAATCTTAAATTTTGAGGACTACACTCACACAAATATACCAAACGGGTTGTGAATGCTCTAATACGGTTATGAGTGGGGGCGTTGTTATTGAGGTGGCTATGTGACTCGAGCAGAAAGCTTTGTCCACCCTTTGTGAGTAGGGACGTGAGGCTAATAGTGATTGGGCTCATTGGGGCGTGAAGGGTAATATTTATTTGTTTTAATTTCTTTTTTTTTTGAGAGAACATATGTAATATGCTTATGAGTGGGGGCATTGTTATTTACTCGAGCACGAGCAGCTATCTGTAGCCAAGATAACCAACAGTGCTTTCGAGCCCGCTTCAATGATAGCGAAATGCGATCGCTAACACGGGAATTACATGTCATGCTTTGTGTTGTATCAAGGCGACGTGGTTCCAAAATATGTGAATGCAGTTATTGCCACCATCAAGACAAAGAGCACGATTCAGTTTGTCGATTGGTGTCCAACCGGGTTCAAGTGCAGTATCAACTACCAACCGCCGATAGTGGTCTTGGTGACGATTTGGCGAAAGTGTAGAGGTGGTGTGTTTATGTATTTCATAGTTAACTGCATGTTCTTACTGGGTTTTTACATCGAAATACGTCTATTTTGCGTTATCTTGTGTTTTGTAGGTGAAACGGTGGAAATTGCATAAGGAACAAGAGTTATATCTAGTATTGAACAAGTCAGAGGACTAAAAGTGCAAAAAGAAAAAAAACTGAATAAAAATCAACCAAAGTTAACAGACGGCGGCCCAGACAGTGGCCTGGATTTTCTGTTTTTTTTTTTTGGGTTTTGACATTCATAGCTGCATATGGGCGTCCAGACGCTGAGTTTGGCGTCCTGGACGGTGCGGACGATTAAAATCCTGAATTTTCTTATTTTTGGTTAATTTTTAACAAGTCCATAAACCTAACTTAAGGTTTTCGACCTTTAACATTCCATGGGGGCTAAAAGATGTTTTTTTGGAAATTCTTAGTGCTTTTCAACCATTTCAATCACAATGTTTAATCCGACAACGATCATTAAACCGATTTTTGAAGTATTCAAGATGAACATGAGTGGTTAATCCTCATTTATCAAACTCGAGATGTAGGGTTAGTTAGTGTTCTAATTTCCTTTGTTTGATTGTATCTATACTGGTGTGTAAATCTAATCATCCAATTGATGATTGGGTGAAAAGCCACCGATTGTTTACTTTGATTTACGACTGGTTTAACTTGATTATGATTGCTTTTGTGTTAATCAAATTCCTTAATTTGTCTTCACTTTGGACAATATCTTGTGACTTCCCAAGAATCTAATTGATTAATTAATAGTCGAGCCTTTATTTTCCAACAAAAATTCACGTCGCGCCTCATTTAATATATCAACATCACTTTGAACGTTCAATTGCCGGGTGACGGAGGTCATGGGTTCAAACCCTGACAATGGTGTATTTGGTGTAAATAAATATTTGCTGTTCAAAAAAAAAAAAAATTGCCGGGTGACAAGATTATTGAAAATACCATTAAACTTATATATTTTTGCATTTAAATCTCTCCATTTCGATATAACTACGTAAGTTGATCATGTTTATGGTAGTCATTGTCAGGGTGCTTCATCAATTGGTGCCAAATTTTTTCTAATCATCACCCAAAAATGATGAAACATTTGGAAGTTTCCTAAAAATAATTATAAAATTTTGTTCATTTAAAAATACAATATATAAATTAAATGACAATATTAAATAGAAAGATCAAATAGAAAATATATATCTTTTTGTGAGTCCACAAAATCGTCAACGCAACACCGAGCTAATGTAAGTTCCTCATCGGGTTACTATATCTTGAAGATGCCGAATCACTCGGGTGAGCATTTGATGGTTGAGCTTTTATTTTTTAGAAATTCTTTTTTTAACCCTTGTTCAGCGGGAGTGAAGATTGATTGGAGGGGTGCGAGTGGGTGGGGGGGGGGGGGGGGGGGGGGGGGGTTGTTTTTTGGTCTCACCCACCCAATTGCGATGATGAAAAGAATTATGGATTAAAGTATGGTATAATTCTAAGAAGGTTGGTTTGGGTGTTAGGGTTGGTTTAGATGTTCAATATGTTTTGCGGGTTCAATTCAAGTTGTGGGTATTGTTAGTGTTATTTGGATAATTAAGGTCGTATTTGGCGCGCCATAAGCTAGCTTTTTGACGTTAACAAACGTGACTTTTTAAAAAAACTAGTTTTTATTAAAAGCCCTGTTTGACAATGTCAAAAAGCTAGTTTTTAAAAAGTTAGTTGGAGTAGCGTTTCAACTAGCTTTTACAATATTTATAGTTTTACCTTTCCCTAACTCTTTATATTTTGTTTTTAAATTTTAATTTATTTATATACATGTACGTTTATTTCATTTTACATTTTTCAATTAGTTTATCAGCTAATTTTTACCAAACGTTATTTTTTATCGGATAACCTATAGTTTATCAGCTAGTGCGCCAAACAAGGATTAAGGTGATGTATAGATTTTTAATTGTTTAGGTGATATTTGTATAGAAAAATATTTTAATTATTGTTTTTACATCCGTTGCAAAACAACCGTTGGTGAAGAACGGTCAAAAAAATTAAAGTGGGAATGTAGTAGACTAGGTTTGTAGGCAATATTGTAAATATCTATTACATAAGGATACTAGTGGCAAATATCTAGGTCTATGTAATTATATATATTCAT
>JBCNJP010003394.1:0-11000 GCA_039602395.1 Deinandra increscens subsp. villosa | reverse complement strand
TTTCCCTAACTTTGGACCTAATTATTTATATGTAGATATAATAATTAGATGGATTATTTGATATGGTTGAATAGCCTAGGATAAGGGCTTTCCAACGAGATATTAAACGTCCAAAGTGATTAAGAGGTGAATGAGATATCGATGCTCAAAGTGTGGTCTACAAAATTATATATTTGAGCTAAAAACAATTTGTCTCACACTGGAAGTGGTTCAAAATGAATTGTGGTTTATAAGCCAAGGAACTTGGATGGTTATCAAATTGTAATGTCACTTTATACTCCAACATCTACGAGGGGGGGGGGGGGGTGCAGAAAAATGAGAAACCCGGTTAAAAATCTTGGGCGCGCTCGCGCATCTTGCTGACACGAATGCAAACCACACGTGGGAACTAGTGGATCTTCCTCCGGGATGCAAAACATTAGGTTACAAATGGATCTTTAAGAAAAAGATGAAAGCGGATGGCACCATTGACAAATTCAAGGCAAGATTGGTGATATAGACAAAAAGAGGGTCTGGACTATTTTGACACTTACTCACCAGTGACCCGAATAACGTCTATAAGAATGGTACTGGCAATAGCCGCCATTCGAAATTTGGAGGTTCACCAAATAGATGTAAAGACCGCCTTTCTAAACGGAGATTTAGAAGAGGAAATTTACATGGAACAACCCGAAGGTTTTGTGGCGAAAGGGCAAAAAAAGAAAGTGTGCAAACTTGTGAAGTCATTGTATGGATTAAAGCAAGCCCCTAAACAATGGCATCAAAAGTTTGATTCTGTCATGGGAGAAAAAAGATTCATGATCAATGAATGCGACAAATGTGTCTACATGAAAGAGACACCAAATGGATATGTCATCTTATGTCTCTACGTTGATGATATGCTCATCATAGGCAGTAATGATAAGATGATCACATCCACGAAGGATATGTTGAAAGCAAGGTTCGACATGAAAGATATGGGTTTGGCGGATGTGATTCTTGGGATAAAGATACACCAGGACCAAAGAGGGTCTCATACTACACCAACCTCATTATGTGGAAAAGATTCTTGAGAAGTTTAACCCGGGTGACTCAAGTATAGCTAGAACTCCTATTGACACGAGTCAACACCTCTCGAAAAACAGGGGTCAAGGAGTTTCACAATTGGAGTACTCAAGAATCATTGGTAGTCTAATGTATCTGATGAGTTGTACAAGACCTGATATAGCATATGCTGTAAGCAGGTTAAGTAGATATACTAGTAATCCAAGTGCTGAACATTGGAAAAGTATAACAAGATTACTAAGATATGTGAGGTACACCCGTGAATACGGACTACATTACTCAAGACACCCAGCAGTAATTGAAGGATACACCGATGCGAACTGGATCTCTGATATAAAGGATTCAAGAGCAACTAGTGGATACGTGTTTACACTAGGAGGTGCAGCTGTGTCTTGGAAATCGTCCAAGCAAACGGTTATAGCCAGATCAACGATGGAATCTGAGTTTATTGCTTTGGACAAAGGTGGAGAAGAAGCTGAGTGGTTACGTCAATTTACCGAGGACATACCCAGGTGGCCCAAGCCGGTAACGACCATTATTATACATTGCGATAGCCAATCGGCAATTGGTAGCGCGCATAGTGCAATATATAATGGGAAGTCTCGACACATTCGACGTAGACATAACACTATACGACAACTGCTCTCAACGGGGATTATCACGATTGACTATGTAAGGTCAGCTGATAATATAGCGGATCCGCTTACTAAAGGCTTAAGCAGAGAGGCAGTATATAGGTCGTCAAGAGGAATGGGATTGAAGCCCGTGGAATGTATAATTCATACGAAGGAAACCTAACCTATGTGACTGGAGATCCCAAGATCTAGGTTCAATAGGACAACCTACTTGTATGAATTGAGGAGGTCACTGTGGGGGAAGTCATGGTATGACTACACCCAAAACTAAAAGGAAGTTTCCAAACTTCCAAACCCGTTCCTTTATTAAACAGTGATAGTGAGGATAAGCTTCCAACTTTTAATGATTCGAGGAATCACCTATGTGAGAGAGAAGTGGGGTCGCTTCGAAGAGAAATATGGGGGCTAATTTCTTAAGACTCTCGCAGAACCAGGCAAGTGTTCAGGACCATAAAGGACACGACTATGAGGAGTTGATACTGTCAGGAAGAGTCATGTGTAAAGTGTATTGTCGCCTACACAAACGGCAGCTCAGTTCAAAGACATCGCAGTCTACTGACAGCCAGGAGGCTAAGTACATTTTACAAGGGAAGGTTCAAAGGGGACACCTACCTATCCTACGCAAGACTCAACTGTTGAGATTTCAGAATGATCGAGTACATTGCTCCATCGATCTCCATTCATGTGGGGGATTGTTGGAAAAAAATAGGAAAAATATGTATTTTTTCCTAACTTTGGACCTAATTATTTATATGTAGATATAATAATTAGATGGGTTATTTGATATGGTTGAATAGCCTAGGACAAGGGCTTTCCAACGAGATATTAAACGTCCAAAGTGATTAAGAGGTGAATGAGATATCGATGCTCAAAGTGTGGTCTACAAAACTATATATTTGAGCTAAAAACCATTTGTCCCACATTGGAAGTGGTTCAAAATGAATTGTGGTTTATAAGCCAAGGAACTTGGATGGTTATCAAATTAGTAATGTCACTTTATACTCCAACATCTACGCGCACTCGGGGGGGGGGGGGTGCAGAAAAATGAGAAACCCGGTTAAAAATCTTGGGCGCGCTCGCGCATCCTGCGGACACGAATGCGACTCGAAAATGGTCGGGTTCGCGCAGACCGGTTTTTGCTCCTCCCGCTATCTATTTTTGGAAATGATTCGGTCTTGGAGAACACTCCATCCTAGTTAATACGTAATCAGTTATTTTAGAAACTGATATTCGTGTTTAATGTTGATTGTTGTCTTGGACAACAATCCACCTCGTGGCTATTTAAACCCGTCGATATCAGACAGAAAAGACACACCAGAAAACACATTCTCCTCTGCTCTCGAACTCGACTCCTCTCTGCGATCTCAGGCAAGTAAAACTCCGGCAATACGTTGCTTTAGCCACCGTATCCTGGGAAACAGACCGAAATCTGTTTTAAGGAAATCGTGTTCAACACGAGCTCTGGCTTCCTCGTTTTTCTGTTTTCTGCATTTAATTCACTTATTCTGCTTCTACCCCTTTCTGTAGTGTAGTAATATTGTTCTCGATTCAATAAAAATAATATTGTTATTATTTCTGTTTACAAAATTCGCATGTTAATTCCCAGTAGCGTGGCATACAGTCTTAAAACAGATTCAAACACCTAGTTGTTCGAATTTGTAAACAGATTGTTACAATCTTTTTGCTTCTGTTACGAACACTTTATAGTGTCACGAAAAATATTACATTAGAATTTTTTGAATTCTATGTCTGAGTATAATTTGGTTCGTCACTTTCTGCGATCTCAGGATGACTACTCCAGCGACTACTCAAGCTACTACCACGGTGGTTAGTACTGGTCCTACCGCTTCTGTAGTGACGACTCCGGCGATTGCGTCGTTACCCAATGCTGTGGCGAATCATGCTGAAAAACCGGAAAAGTTCAATGGTTTGAACTTTAAGAGATGGCAGCAAAAGATGCTGTTTTATCTAGACTACTCTTGACCTTGCGAGGTTCTTGTCTGAGAGTGCCCCAAAGATTGAAGGGGAAGCCTGATGCCCAAAGTCTGAGCGCAGTACAAGCGTGGGAACACTCAGACTTCTTGTGCAGGAACTATGTTCTGAACGGCCTGGCCGACTCCCTCTACAATGTGTATTTCAAGACCAAGACTGCCAAAGAACTTTGGGAGTCATTGGAAAGGAAGTATAAAACTGAGGATGCGGGTACTAAGAAGTTCGTGGTTGCTAGGTTCTTGGATTTTGAAGATGGTAGACTCTAAGACTATCATTGAACAAATCCAAGAACTCCAGGTGATGTTGCACGATATTCATGCCGAGGGAATGGTTCTTAGTGAGACTTTTCAGGTTGCTGCGATGATTGAAAAGTTGCCCCCAGGTTGGATAGACTTCAAGAACTATCTAAAGCACAAGCGAAAGGAGATGACTATCGAAGATCTTATCGTCCGTCTTCGTATTGAAGAGGACAATAAGACAAACCAGAGGAACAGCTTTAACCCCGCATCGGCTAAAGCAAACATGGTTGAAGCCGGTCAATCCTTCTAAAGGCAAGTTTAAGGGTAAGAGTCACTATGAGAAAAGGGGTAAAGGGAAAGCCTATATGGGTAACAAGAAAGGTGGAAAACCGAGAGAGAATCTCGGTCCTAAAGGTGGAATTACCAAATTCCAAGGGACGTGCTATAATTGTGACCAGCCAGGTCATAGGTTTGCTCAATGCAAGATGCCAAAGTGTCCTAATCCGCGTCATGATGCAAACATGGTCGAGAAAGTTGGTATGATGGATTTTGCTGCGATGATCACTGATGTCATCTCCATGCTGTCGGAGGTGAACCTTGTGGGGGATGAACCCAAAGGTTGGTGGATTGATACAGGGGCTACCCGCCATGTGTGTGCTGATAGGAGCTACTTCACCACTCTGAATGAAGTTGATGCGGGTCAGAAGGTCTATATGGGAAATGAGTCCACTGCTGATATCAAAGGTGAAGGAAAGGTGATTCTTAATATGACTTCTGGGAATGACCTAACCTTGAACAATGTTCTGTATGTGCCAGAGATTCGTAAGAATCTCGTGTCAGGTTGGTTGTTGAACAAATTTGGCTTTCAAATTAGTGTTTGAGTCTGACAAGGTCGTGTTGACCAAGAATGGTGTTTATGTTGGTAAGGGCTATGCCCTGAATGGTATGTTTAAAGTGTCTGTAATGGGTGACAACAATGTGATGTATACGACTTCGACTTCTACTTATATCGTTGAGCTCTTATTTCGTGTATGTGGCATGGTCGGCTCGGTCATGTCAATTTTGATTCCATTAGACGCTTAATTAAACTAAACAGTATACTAACATTTCATATTTACTCGAAATATAAATGTAAAACGTGTGTTGAATCCAAACTCACCAGAACATCGTTCCATTCGGTTGAACGTAACACCGAACCCCTTGATATGATTCACACGGATATTTGTGATTTTAAATCAATCCCAACGAAAGGTGGAAATAAATATTTCATCACGTTCATCGACGATAGTACAAAATTTTGCTATGTGTACTTACTAAAAAGTAAAGATGAAGCAATTGAGAAATTTGTACTATACAAAAACGAAGTTGAGAACCAACTTAACAAGAAAATCAAGGTGTTGAGGAGCGATAGAGGGGCGAATATGTTTCACCATTTGCTAGCCTTTCCGCGAGCAACATGGAATTAGACATGAATTCACCGCTCCCTACTCACCTCAACAAAACGGTATTGTTGAAAGAAAGAACCGAACCTTGAAGGAAATGATGAATGCCATGTTGCTAAGCTCTGGGTTGAGCCAGGACATGTGGGGGGATGCAATACTCTCGGCCAACTACCTTTTGAATAGGATACCCCGGAAAAAGGACGAAACCCCTTAGAATTACTTAGGGCATGCCTCCTAACGCCTCAAAATGTGGGTAATTTAGCCAAGGTGGTTGTTCCACCACTGTTGGTAAAGATAGAATCAAAAGGATATTGCATATTGGATATGCGCATCATAGAGTAGTGGATTGATTTGTGGTACACGAAATGAAATCTCGATATACACAAAAATACTTTCATGGATCTTTGGATGAGGATGTGTTTCCTTGTTAACTCCCAATGGTCTACCTAGAAGATCTGATCTTCCTTGGGAGGTTGGTCATGATGATGAACCAGAGTCTAAGATACACAAGAGCAATCTCAAGAAAGGATCGAACCAAGAAGAAGTAAGAGAGAGCTAGGGTTTGGAAAACCATTTTGGTCCCGATTTTGTGTCTTATATGGAGGATAGCTGAACCAAACACATATAGAAGTCGATGTTACTTCTCCCGAAGGATCCTCAATTGGTAAAGGAAGCCATTAGAAAGTGAAGATAAATCTATTTTACAAAACCACGCTCGATGTCAGCCCAACCTCCTCAGGCTGCCAAACCACTAGGTTACAAATGGATCTTTAAGAAAACATACGCAAAGCGGATGGCACCATTCACAAATTTAAGGCAAGATTGGTGATTAAGGGTTACAAAGAGGTCTAGACTATTTTGACACTCCACCGCTCAAGTCGACGCTAGAGTAACGTGCTATACAAATGCACCCGGATATCCTGCTACTCCCAAAATTCCGAGGTTCCCCAAATGGATGTAAAGACCGCCTTTAAAAACGGAGATTTAGAACAGAAAATTTACATGGAGCAACTCGAGGGTTTTGTGGTGAAATGGGCAAAAATAAAGTGTGCAAACGTGGTCAAGTCATTGGTATGGATTAAAGCAAGCCCCTAAACAATGGCATCAAAAGTTTGATTTGTCTCATGAGAGAAAAAGGATCTCAGGATCAACGAATGCGACAGAGTGTGTCTACATGAAAGAGACACCAGATGCGATACATGCTCATCTCATGTCTTCACGTTGATCATGATGCTCATTCATAGGCAGTAGATCATGATGATCACATCTCACGAAGGATTTGTTAAAAGCTAAGGTTCGACAAGTACGACATGGGTTTGGCGTGACTTGGACCACTCTGGGATAAAGATCACCAGGACCAAAGAGGGTCTCATACTACACCAACCTCATTATGTGGAGAAGATCCTAGAAGTTTAACCCGGGTGACTCAAGTAGGAGCCAGAACTCCTATTGCAGCACGAGTCAACACCTCTCGAAAAACAGGGGTCAGGGAGTTTTGCAATTGGAGTACTCAAGAGTCATTGGGCAGCTGAGTAACAACTTAGGTTGTTGTTATCACGTTCTGCACTGACTCCTTCACTGATCCATGAGATAAATCTGTCCGCAGACATAAGGATATACCCTGACGACATTAATATCTAGCAATACGCAACTGAAGCGGTCCAAGCAGAGGACATAACACGTATTGCTCTTCAGATTTAGCCTTCAAGGCATCAATCTGCGATTGTTGATCAGATAAGGCGCTTTGCAAGATACTGGCCTGAGAAAAAGAAACTGAGCCTTCTTCAAAGTTGAAATTCACATCCAGTGTAGAATGAGTAGAAGCAGTTGTAGTAGCAGTTGAGAACACCAGAGTTGTAGATCCCATTGGCTGATTAACAAACTGCGCACCAGCACTTGCTGAAGGTGTTGTGCTAACAGTTGTCGACCGATTAGCATTCATCAGGTTTTGCAAGAAATCAGCTTGAACGTCAGACACTGAAGTCCGAACAGTCGTTGTTGCTTCAGATACAGACACAGTAGGAGTAACCGATGTAGAAACACCAGAACGAGGCTGTAATATGAACTGTTGTACCCCTTTCTTCTTCTTCTTCATCCTACCTCCAGCCACTGATTTCTGCCTCTTTTTTCCTGAAAGAACTGACAACGAACCAGTAACAGTCTTCTTATCTTTGCCAGAAATCACATCAGCATCTGGATTATAATCTTTGTCAGAATCATATGAGGCCACTGCATCATACACACGTTCCTTGTAACGATCGTTGTTTTTGTTCTTGCTGATCCGGTAGGCAAAATGTTCAGCACTACCTTTCCTGAGCTTAACATACTTCGAGTTGATTAGGACTCTCACAAACGGATCGTTTGTATCAGAGAAGTCTTCAGAATCAGCTTCAGCATGCAGAAAGTCATCATCAGATTCAAATTAATCATCAAGGACATTCACCGCCGGTGTCTCAGTCACAGTAACAGATGCTGAGACCATCGATTCAGTACTTGGCGGCTGAGATACTAGTTCTGGTTCTTGATGTACCGGTTCCTGAACCACTGGGACTTGCCTTTTAGGCCTCTTCACCTGACCTTGTATTGGTATTTGGTTCTGATCTTCGATCCAACTGTAATCCAATTCCTCCGAATCACTGCCATCATCATGACGAGGAGCACCCGTTATCGGTGGCACATAATTGACATTGGCAAGATGGCCAATCAATCGTTTTAGTTTAGGTTGAAACTCTAGTGCTTTCTTTTGGTAAGATGCTAAAGCACCAACACTAGCCTCCGTCATGTGCTTCAACTCCATTCTTTGTGCAGCATTCTTTATCAAATCCGGATACTTGTCATTCAGCACCATTTGGAGAAATCTGGGGTAAATTGCTGCTTTCTTTTGACGTTGAGTCAGATTGTCTCTCATGTAATGGAAGATCATTCTAGAGACATTGTACGACCGATTCATCACTAGTGCGTTCATCAAAGACAGAATTATCTGCTGGACTTCATCATGACCTGAAATTCTATGTCCCAAGCAGACCAACAGCACATGTGCAAGATACTTGTACGGGATGCTCAACGACGATTTGTACACACATTCCTTACTTGGATCGTCAGTGTACCAAATCCGCTTTAAGAATGCCACATTATCTTCATGAGGGAACTCAATCCGTGCATTTGTTGTATCAGACTCTAAATGTAGAACTCTGCGTATATCTGCCTCAGTTACCTCAACAGGTCGTCCTTGAACAATTGCAACGATTCTAATTGGAGGATCAGTAATCGTATGTGCCGTGTTCCAAAATTCCAGAATAATATCCCTGTACACTTCACACTACTGAGTAATGGCATAATGAATCCTTGAACGCCTCAGAAACTCGAATATCCCAGGTCCTCCAAACTTATCGAGTTTGCCTCGTGCAACCCCGATATGCGCACAAATATTATGTTTATCTCCAATCTTTAAGTCGTTTGCCATATCTGAAAACACATAAAAGAAAACATTCATTAAATTCAATGTTATTAACAGATATAATCACCGATTTTGTCAGATCATTGTCGTTTGCGTAAACGAACAACATTTGATCAAAATTTTGAAGACCTCCGAACTCTGTCCGAGCCCCCTCCGAACCCCCAGTTCGGAGTCTCCGAACCCCAGGTTCGGAGCCTGAAGAACTCCAACAGGTTTGAATCTCAAACTTGATGATTACGACCAAATCAGACTAAACCAATAAACACCCTTGGTCGGATTTTAATAAGAAACACATAGAAACCAATTTTAGTTGTTAAAAACATGTGTTCGATGGAGTATTTTCAGATCTATAAATAGGATTAAGTCGGAACGTTTTTTATGAACCAAAAACCAACAAAAACAAGATGAAAACCTAATCTAAATCCACCAGTGTGTTCGGAATCAAGATATCTACCTAGAATCAGTCTTGAAATCGCCAAAAACACGGTTAATCAAAAATTTGAAAATCGGGCAGCAGTTCGGTGCAAGTTCGGAGAGTAAACAGTTAACAATGATCTCCGAACTTCAGGTTTGGCGCATTTATAGCTGACCAAGTTCGGACCTCCGAACTCCAAGTTCGGACGAACTGCAGCACCGAACTCCCAATTCGGCCACCTCCAAACCCTGTCCGATACTGAGGTTCGGTCCTCCGAACTCCCATCTTCGGACCTCCGAACTCCATGTACGGCCCTCCGAACTCCAGGTTTGGAGAATTAAAATTTTTCAAAAATAACCCCTGATTTTGATTAATTTTTCAAATTGAACTTCCAAAGTTTAAAATTTATCAATTTTCCTTAAACTTCGTTCAATTTTACTGATGAAATTTCTGAAATCAAGTCATTTGGTTATTCCCGGCATAATTTGGAATCTTTTACTAACGGTTGATCGAAAATAACGCAGAATAAAATCTTTTTGATTTTTGTAACTTTTCAAACACACCTAAAATCTTTTTGGAATTTTTCAAAATTATGCTAAAACATACCTAAAATCTTCTCGTGATTTTTCAGATATTCAAATAACAAACCAAACAGAATTGAAACAAAATTACTAAGAATTGATATAACTTAAGTATTTTTTTGTAAGAAAGATCCAGACGCGAGATCATATCGGCCAATATGCATCAGACACACTTCAATTTCATTTTTAATCAGCATGCAAGTCAAGTTGGCAGCAAATACAACTTTTCAGTTTATTTCAGCTTGGGTAGATCAATTTTTATAGCTTTCTGATATGTTAAGATATATTTAGCAAGCATTGATAATATGAAAACCCACACAATCAGAAATACTAGTAATTTGGCTTATTCTCGTTATTTTTGTATTTTTCACAGAATTTTGATATTCAAAGAGATTTATCATTCATGGTGCTTCATGCAAAAATAAAGCAGAACCCTAAACAAACAACAATCAGGTTGGCTGGTAGGCACGCAGAGAAAGTCCGATTGTTTAGGAAAATAAAAAAGAGAAAATAAAGCAGAAATTGTATAACCCAACAAATATCAGGTCGGTGCTCCCGCACACGCAGAGAAAGTCCGATGAGTTATACGAAACACCAAAGAAAATAAAGCAGAACGTCAAACGAACACCAATCAGGTCAATCTTTCGATACGCAGAGAAAGGCCGATCGTTTGACAAAATAAAGAAAATCAAACAAGCTTAAATCTTTGCAAAATGAAAACATGCGTACACCAGAACATCTCTTATTATGTTTTTGCTTTTTCATTTTATTTGATGCCAAGATCACACAGTAATCATCATGATGTGTCTCACAATTAATCAAGCAAAGTTTTTTGTTTATATCATTCTAGCATATATCAGATTTACCCTTACGCATTTAACTAACCAAAAAAGAACCTACAACTTTTCATTTTTACTTTATCCATGGTTGATAACACACGCCGATGTAATATTATTTCTCGCTTGGTCGGATCAATTTCTCAATTTTTTTTAATTTTTCCAGTTTTTTATGCTTTTTGCATTTTTGCATTTTTTTTATATTTTCTGATATTTCTCCCCCTAAAATACAAAACGCTATTTTTGGATTTTTTATAACAAGAAAGAAGAAACAAACAAAAGAAAAACAATAAGCAAAAATGATCAACCGAAAGTTACTCGACCGGTAACTTTTGTATGCCGTTGATCTGCAAAAGATA
>JBCNJP010003391.1:0-12365 GCA_039602395.1 Deinandra increscens subsp. villosa | reverse complement strand
TATGTTAGAGCATATTCCTATGCCACGATGTGTCTCGTGTATTGTATCTATGTAATGAGAGCAACTGTGTGAGTCTAGTTAGGCTGCTGGGCGTATCACATGGTCCGCCGGACCAGTTGGTGCTGCGTATCAGTTGATACGCTGGTTGATACGCCGGCCAGTTTAAGTTACCTATAAATAGGTAGTTTGTGTTGAGAGCATGAGCTCTGATATAGAACTTCAAGTCATATTCTACTTTTCTGTGTGTGTGTTTCTGTGTGTATGCTCTCAAGGTTTCATCAATACAAATCTCATTTGTATTTACTTTTGATCTCATTTCATCTCATTACACTACAACAAAAGTAGCTTGATAGGACACCCAAAAAGGTCCTAAAATGTTATTTTATAGGACACATAAGATAATAGGACCACTAATAAAAGTGTCCTTTCTAAAGGGGTCCTATAAACTTAGAGCGTCCTAATAAACACAAAATATGACACGTTAGAGGGTCCTAATAAGCCACAAAATAGGACACGTTAGAGGGTCCTAATAAACCACAAAATAGGACACGTTATAGAGTCCTAATAAACCACAAAATAGGACACTTTATAAGGTTTTAAGATGTGCATATGAGCATACCTATTTTAAGGACGATTACCAACATCCTTAAAATTGTTCTCATTAAACATGATTCATAAATACAAATAAGATACCATCAACTTATCGATAAATAAACTTCAACTAATGGAATAAATAAAGTTTGATTATCATTGAAATAAGTCATTTCGATAACAAAAGCATTAAACAAAAATAAGTTATAATATTATTATCCAAGATCCTAACATTAAACATGAAACTTAAAGTAATGAAAGACACTAGAAGAATATAGTCTTCGGTCATCATGCATCCTTCTCACTCGTCACAAACTACCTACACATTAATCATCCATATATAAGCTTAAAGTTTGTTATAAACATAATAACATATTACAGGTTTAACAATAATGACATACCGAAATGAAAGAACATGGTCATGCTATAGATGCACCAATAGCAGCTTGGATTGTGTCCAATGACCCATGACCCTTATGAACCAAATTTTCACTCTTTTCACAGCTACTTAAATATTTACCTCACACCAATCGCTCCCAATCTCCGTGCCTCCAACTTTTTGATTTTGATCTAAACTATATACCATTCCTCTTGCTACAGTCTCTGAGTTTGAAATACTTTTAAGGAAAACTTCATCTACAACCTAGATTTCAATGTGACAAACATTTATAAAAAAAACATAAGTAATGTAAACATTTCTTAAAAAAAGAGTAAAAAAAGTTTAACCAAAAACCCGGTAAGATGATGCACTATACACAATCTGATTTGCTTTACTAGTTCTACCAATGTTAATATTAATATATATTATATTATAGCATACTCGTTGTAAGAAATCAAGTCAACACAGTAAGTAACATATAGAGATAACAAGATGTTGCGATCCGCGCTTCGCGGCGGATCTATCGGATAATTTGTTTTTGAATATTGGGTTTGAAGCCACTATTGAGAAGACATACGGATATGAAAGCATAAGTAACCTTGTACTAGGGAAAAAAAACCTTCAAATAATCTTTAGGATAGGAATCTTAAAAAATGAAGCATGAACCGGATGATCAAATTGACATCCAACAAAAACTCTGTGTGCATAATGGCATTCGAAAACCCAACACTTTTCTTTCATTAAAATAACAATACTTTAGTATTCTATTTTGATATTGATATACTAAACACAAATTAGTATACTCAACACAAAGTTAAAATTTATTATATGAAAGTTGCATCAGTTTGACTTGAAGAGTCCAATGTTGAAGATTTGACACTTTTAACCTTCAAATAAAAAACGAAATGCTATAAAATTTGTAATTTACCTGAAAGCATGTATCTTTATTTATCCAAAGAAGTAACCCTTTGAATTAGGGGACATCTGGTCCAACTGCCTTAACCACATGCATCTACTTCAACCTAAGTTTCTAATATAAGCAAACAAAACATGTTAGTACCAAACCTAAGAGAGCATCATGATGAATGATGTTATAATGGTTAGCATGTTAAACTTTGTTAAGGTGTATAATAATACTCACAAAAGTCCATCAATAGTGATAAGTAAGAAGGTAGCTCATGCCATTGCAATTATGATCTGGGCCATGTACACTGCAACTCCAACCATGCCTGATCCCTGTGTATTTTAAATTTTGGAACCCTTTGTGTTTTTTCTCATATTTAAGTGCTATTTTATTTATTTATTTTATAGAAACATATGACCTACTTACCTACCTGCCATAAATAAAACTAATTTAAAAATGGTTCATTTCTTAGTGGTTAATATTTACTAAACTATCTACTATTAAGAATACTAAGAAATAAACAATAATGTATATAAGACTTACAATAGATAAGTGGCTACAACCAAATATAAACAAAAGCTGACCTGCAACTATAGGAAAAAATCAGCCTACTAATAGAGAAGTAGTTGCACCCAAATATAAACAACTGCAGACCTACAATTATAGGAAAAAATCAGACAGTTATATCAACTGTTGATTGTACATGACCTAAATGGGAACTACTCCTAGAATGAAGATGAAAGAAAAATCCACTACTCTACTTATATTCTCTTAACTAAATAAAGTGTTACAGGTATACTGATAAATCAGAAAAGAAAGCATATACTATATCATTAAAATCGGCATTAAAAATTTGTAAAACACCAAATAATTGTTATGAGAACTAACCGCATAAATAAATTACTTGATAACAGTGATGTAGGCGGTCTTCAAAGACGATGTGTTTTAACCACCTGTTAAAAGAAGAAATAAATGTTCATGTTAACTAAATTAATAAATTATACACAAAGCGTCTTAACATTTTAATATTTTATTATATGCATGTTTATATACGTGCTTGTATATACTAACAAAAGCACTATGTAAGAATGTGTTTTTATATAAATCGGAAATGATATCATTCTTGGCTGTTAGGGTTCAATTTGATTGTAGCTTAATATCCTAAGAGAAGCATATAAATCTTAAAGAATATAAAGCTTCAACATATTAGAAACACACAAAAAGAGTTAAAGTGAAAAAAAAACAACACGACCGCAAAGAGCTTTTTTCTTTGGATGCTGCAGACTGGGAGCTAATTGAGGAGTTGCTATATTTTTCATGATTAAAAGGGCAAGATAATCCTCAAATTAGAGTAGTTTATCTGCCATGATTTTACCATCGTTCTCTTCATTGTCACCCCTTTTCAAGGTAATATACATATACTTTACTCTTTGGTTGTTAATTACAAATACAACTTGCTATCATGAATGAATATATCGAAGAAGTTGATGAAGAAATATCTATACAGATTAATGACACTAAATTTATATATATATTCCATAAATGTCATGCCAAATTTTACATTGGAAGGTTCTCCTCATGAAACAAATTATCTATTCAATGATCACCAATTGCTTCCGGCTTCACCCTTTATATAAAGGTGTTTTTATATTGTATTTCCAACATATGCAGCTCTAAGACAGTTCCTTCAGAAGTTGGCCTTGTATCATATGTGAACTAGTGTGACACTATAAATATACAGTAATCTTATCTCTATTCTAACTAGTGCTTCTGGCTTCACCCTTTATGCTTGAAAGGGGAGCAGAGATGGAAAATTAAACAAGAAAATCACATATACATACACATTGCTGCGTAAAAGGGAACCAGAGATGGAAAATCGAACAAGAACATCGATATATCACAGAAAATTGAACAAGAAAATAGAATCTGATCTCAAAGCAAACCTAAGATGGAGATGAGAGAGGCGTTGTGCGAGGAGGACGAACCAGAGAGGCATTGCGAGGGGGACGACGGGAGAGAGAGCAGCTGCGAAGAGGAGGAACTGAGATGGAGAAGAGAGGCGCTGCTGTTGTACTTGATTTAGGGTTTTGGAGCGATAGGGAAGGGGAGAGCGGACGTCGAGTGTGTTTTTTATGGGGGAGGGCCGAGAAACATTGACCGAGAATTATAGGAAACAATGAAAAAAAATCGGGGGAAAAAAAGGCCAAGAATCGAACTCTAGTAGTTAGGTTTAAAAAAAAAGATTTACCAACCGAACTGGAGATGCATACTTAAACTTTTTTAGCTTATAGTATACATATATTAAGTTATGTTATAAAACGACTCTAACAAATAAAGGTCTTATTACACTGAACTTTTATGACTTAAATATCAAGTATCCTATTAAGTTATGTTACCATACGACTCCGACAAATAAGGGTTCTATTACACTGATCTTTTATGACTGAAATTCTAAGTGTCCTATTACATTACCACATAATAAGACATTAACTACTAAACGTCCTACAATGTACTTTATTAGGACCCCAAATACTAAGTGTCCTATTAAGTTATATGATAATAGGACCCTAAATATGCATCTGTCCTATTACATAGTTTTTTAGGACACCGGTTTAACTCCATATAGTATAATAGGACCCTGAACACTTATTTGTCCTATTAGATAGTTTTTTAAGACACTATTTTAACAGCGTCCCACATGAAAGGTCCTAAAAACCCCCTTTTGTTGTAGTGTTATCACTTGATTAGCAAACGATCCATCGCTCCATGGTTTTACAAATTATGCCTTAAGGGGGACACTTGACAGAACGTACCCCTGTTCTCACAATCACGGAACAGATCACTCTTCATCAGTCGAGTCGACAATGTATTGGCGCCTACAGCGTTTTAGCAGAGAATATGTTAGGAGACAGGGTTCAAAAGACACTATTATTAATGACTATTACATCCCATGTACCTTCTTTTAATCATAGTACCCGCAACCGGGTCCTCTTCACAGAGCTTGGCATCAACATCGACCTCTTCCTCAGAAAGGGGTTCCCTACAGCACATGTAAAAAGTGAGTACATACCAACACCAGCAACACACACTTATGTTGGAACTATGAACTCCTTGCTCACATTATCAGAGGATCTGTGTCTTTAACTTGGTCCTGTGCCTCAACACCAGATGACTTTCTTAATCTCTTTCCAATACCACCATTAACTCCCAAACCCATCTCCGAATCAGCTTTGTTATCCGGTGAGAACGGATGTCCTTCTTTTTCAGGGATTCCCCGACTATCGCAACCGGTACTATCACTAATATACAACACAGTGTAACGTACAAAAGATAGGAGTAGCAATTGTACATGAACTGAAAGTATGGTTGTAACACTCACAGACTGTATGAGCGCTTTTCAGTACCCTTTACTGGGGTGACAACAGCAAACCGAGGGTCGTTTTTAGCGGGTGTCTCCAGAATGCATCCATCTGACGAAGAAGGCCCATACACGGCTGTGCCCGGTAATAAAACTTGTGCACAATTAAAGCTCTCGTACTCACCATACTGGTAGTACGTATGGGATCTAAGTTCAAACATATAACTGCCTCCAATCAAATAACGCAGTGCCTCAGGTAGCACCATGTCATCAGTGTTTGTAGACTGGGATTCCATCAACATAGTTCAACAGACGAAGCAACATCAGACATCTTACTGAATATAGAAAGTAGAAAACAGACACTTACCAGCTCCTGCTCATCCAGTAGGGACTTTGCTGTCTTCTTCACTAACTGTTCACCCGCTTCATCAAACAGGACAACCACAACATTCCCAGTCATGTCTTTAACATCAACTATAAGCCTATACCTGTTATCAGCATTGATACAAAGCTGTTATAAAAGCAAAGCACAGAATACCATAGAAAAGGCAAAACAAAAACGCATGTGTGTACGTGGCTAAAAGTGAACATTAGCAAATAATGCAGATTAGGACAGTAATAAGTATTTAAAATATAATGGATAACTTATACAACCTACCTTGCCCGTGGAAAGTAGACGGCATTATCACATGCGTCACACCAGAAACACCCATCCTTGCGGGTAACCCCTTTACGACAGCGACCACCGCTACATGTAAAATTAAACCAACTATTCTTCGTCCGGATACCAGTAATCTGAACAGTGTTTCTAAAAACGACCGCCTGTTACAAACAGATGAAAGAAACTGATTACTCCAGGATACTATAACAAATGATGTCTTATGTTCAATTCAAATATAAGAAAGCATCCAAACCTTCCTCTTGTCCTGCCGAGCTGAGTGTAAGAGCTCTGCAATTGTTGTGACAACCTCTGGACCATCCCTAGCCGGCTGTGTGTCAGCTTGCAGATCAACGCCCCTACAGAGGAGACATATCCTCAGGCTACATTGCTAAGTGAAAGGAAAACTTTACTATAATTTTATGCTCTTCCTGACTACGTGAGCGAAGCATTAAATGCCTCCAACAATGGTATGCTGTTGCTATCGATGATAAGAGTCGAGGAAGAGCTCGAAAGGGTGAGTGATCCTGAAACAGGTATGAATTATTTACAGAGAACACACACAACGGAAATACAGGTAAAAAGGTTAAATAAAATACCAAGATACTGCTTGACACTCATTGAAGACAGTATAACTGTGTACACACCAGCTTTCTTTGCTTTCTGTGCTAAAAAGGTCTCACCGAGCTTGCCCCATAAAGTCACCGCAATGTGGCCACCGCTACAAAAGTGATTTAATTATTCAGCATATATGAAAGCTTGAGTTGATGACTAACCAATTTACATGCTTTACCGTTCATTGCACAGGTTAAATTCCAGTGTCCGTTTACCAGTAGACGTTGTCGACATATTATCAGCTGTAGTAACATAACCAATGACATCTGCACCAATATGTCATTTTAATAAAACCATGAAAAAAAGCATGAACAGACAATTAAACAATTATCAAAACTTATTCATAGAAGATACATGGCAACTATAAACATGAGTATCATATCATGAATACAAATAATCACATGGAGACCCCAGTACAATATAATGTCTAACAGTGTATGATAAACATACTAAAGCAGGACATAGTAAATTTGTATAAAAACTGAAACAACATGAGATCCATAATGACAATGATATACCCAATACAAATAATCACATGGAGACGTCATGACAATCTTATGTCTAAGAGTACATGGTAAACATAGAAAAGAATACCGTATTATATTTCGGGAAAAAATTGACAGAACATGAAGATAGGTGCATTATAAGAAACCAATAAACAGAGTACGTTATAAGTAGGAAACATACCAACAAAATACTTGTTATCAGTGATTTCCAAATCCTGAAACTGAACTATGTGAAAAGGATAACGGTCAAACCCTCCATTATCAACAGAGACCTTTCTAAACACAGTAGATCCCTGCAGCTCAATCATATATCGACTATCCTTTACGATCCTGTACGCAGGCCGATTATTGAGAACAGTAAAATTCTTCAACAGATACAAACAACCTTCCTTCAGCTTATCAACAAAATAATGAGCAATGTTGCTCCGAGCAGTGGCATGAATAGAGTCCCCCTATGAAACACAACATTTTCGTTAACATGATCTACACAAAATAACTAAACACTTAAAGCAGTAATCATAAACAACACAAACAGTTAGGAGTATACTAACATTCTTATCAGAGAAGATGTAATCGGTACTTATATATCGTCCATGCACATTATCACAATCCCATGATCGACATACCATAACAACAATAGACATTGATGACCCCAATTCCAGTTGGTCAAAACATAAGACATCCTTCAAACCTGTTTCTGTAAGACCACCCACCACATCCTTCGACATTGTTACAGGGTTCGTAACCTGGTTTTCGTTTGTATAATCTTTAAAAGATAGGTACTTCCAGTAAGTTGATATATTGAGCAGAAAAACACTATAAGGAATATATAGATGTGACAATCAGTCGGTACATATACCTCAATTAATCATTAATAAAATCAACTGAATAAAACCGTTAGAAATAACATAAATGAGAAGCTGAACAGTAAAGGATAACATCAATAACTAAATAAATGAATAACAATTACTGCATTAACAGCCATTACGATTCAGAGGGCAACTGTTTAACGTTATAACCCCTAAACAATTAACACATACATAACTGTGACATCCGAGAATTTCAAGGTTAACTTCCGTTAGACAAACTCCGTTAGAAAAATCTGATGTGGATTTAAAGGAAAAGATCATGGAAGCTTTACCTGAAAAGTGGGAAAATTATGTTTTGCTACTCACTCATGACAAGGATTATCCTGCTTTAACATTTCACGAGCTTACTGGAAAACTTCATGCTCGGGAAATGGAAATGTTAAACAACAAAAAGTCAAGTGTTACTTTACAGAATCCGGAATTGTATCATGGTGAAAATTCAGCAAGCATGAATGCTAAAGCTAAACCAAATTTAAATTCTGCACCAAGTGTTGCTTTTCTAGTTGGAGCTTCAGGAAATTCTGATAATAATTCTTCAAGAGGTTGCAATTTCACAATTCCGAATATTTCAACTCAAAGTGCTTTCTCGGCTGAATCAACGGAGGATTGTGCCAAAATGATTTCTGCATTGATTTCATCATCTTTTGGTTTGATTCTCAAAAATGTTGCTGATGCAAAGTTAACCAGTGAGGATCTTGATGAACTTGATGATGATCAATTGACTGAATTGGATGTTTCGTGGCAATATGCTATGTTATGTCAACGGTCAAAGAGGTTTTTCAAGAAACATGGAAGACGTATTTCTGGTGACAAGTTGGGTTTCGACAAGTCAAAGTTAAAGTGCTTATAAATGTCAACAACTTGGACATTTTGCCAAAGAATGTCAACAGAAATCTGATACTCCACAATCATCCAAACCTGGTTTTACTCAACCATCTACAAGTAACACAGGCAAGACAACAGCTTTGACAGTTCAAAAAGATGGTGCTATTGATTGGGGTAAACATTTTGGATATGATTCATCAGCCTTAATAGTTACTCATGATTTACAAGAAGATTATTGTTCGGATACTAGTTCTGATACTAGTTCAATTCCAAGTTCTTATGAATCTGCTGAAAACTTGGAAAGTCTGATGAAGGAAAATGCTTTGTTGATGAAGAAGGTTCAACAATTGTCTGAGGCATTTGATGTGATTAATTCTGAATTGAAAATTTCTAAAGAACATGAAACAGAGTTGGTTTTGAAGAATGAGGGTTTGGTTACTGAAATCAAAATGTTGAATGAAGTTATAGATGTTTTGAAGCAAGATAAGAAAAGTGTTGAAACTTCAAAAGCTGAGATTTGTGAAGAAAAGGATGAATTGATGCAAGAAGTGAAGAAATGGAAGGAAGAGGCAGAAGATGCAGCGAATGATTTCCAGAATTTGTTTGACAAATCCAAGGCCAAGCTTGATCTGCTTACTAAGAGAGTTGAAGAATCTGATGCTAAAATTAAAGCATATCAAGTTGATATGGAAAAGTTGTTGGATGAGAAGCGGGAGTTGATTAGAGTTAATAAGGTGCAAACTGCAAATCTGGAAATTCAAAAGAGAAATGAAGCTAAACTGAAGAAGGAGTTACATGAAGGACTTGATAATCTTCGCTTACAAAAATTTGAAACTCACAAAGTTGCCAAGCGTTTGATTGCTAAAGAAAAGGAATTTGCAGAAGCTCAACAGCAAATTTCTGATCTCAAAATTCAAGTTCTTGATGCTAAAAGACTTCTTAACAATGTTTCAAATTCTCAAGTTTTCACAAGCTTCTTAGCAAATGATGCAAATTTTGAAAGAATGTTTGATAAAACTGCATCACCTCCTGCTCATATCAAGGAAGCTTTCAAAGAAGTGAAGGAACATGTTGAGGATGTTGACTATTCAAAGACTTTATCTGCTACTTCTGAAGAAGCAAAAGTTGTCAAGAAGAAGAAAAACAAGAAGAACAAGAAAAAGGTTTTGAAATCTGAGATTCCTCCAGCACCAAAATTTGTTTCTGGTTCATCTTCTGCTGATAATGAGAAGTCGGCTACATCCAGTGACAAGATTCAGTCTCAACCTGAAATTGATGAGACTATTTTCTATGATCAGAAGAAAATCACTGATATGAAAGCTGAATTCACAAGATTGGCTAAGAATGGACATCAGAGTTCAAATTCTGAGGAGAAGATATCCGGTAAACAAGTTGGTCTGGGATTTCATGAAAAGAAGGTTCGAGTTGAGAAGGTTCCAGCATCTGAAGCACAGAGTTTGAAGAAACTTAAAATGAAGCAAGTAAAGAAAGATGTCTTTAAAGCAGACAAGGTTCAACCCGAGCGGTTTTATAAACTCAAGGGTTCTGATCAATTGTTTTCTGACAAAGAATTTCCTCTTCATTGCGTTGATGCTCGGAAGATTTCAGAAGTTTTTGTGAACAGCTGATATTTCATCTGCAAGTTCTCAATTTCGTAGCCCAACTTCTAAATGGGTGCATGATCATCGTCATCAGGTATATGATTCTCTTTCTGATCATGTTAGAGATATTCATGTGTGTTCGTCACAGGTACATCAAAAGTGGGACAAATCCACACGTTTATGTTATGTTTGCCGTCAAAGAGGGCACATGGCAAAAGATTGTCCACTTCCTGTTGAATCAAATTCAAGGTTTCACAAGAAACCAGTTTTTGGTAAACCTGTCCAACCTAAGTTCTTCAATGAACAAGGCAGAGTTTTTGATGAATTTGAACCTACATTCTTTCAAAAACAAAAACGTTTTGTTCCAAAGTTTTCAAAGGATCAAAATGTAGGTTCATCATCACAGTCACCTGTGACTGTTTCATCGAAAACTGAATTACCAAAACAACAACAATGGAAACCTAAGGTGGTTTCAAAGCAAAATCAGGATACTGGTCGACCAGAAGCGATTCGCTTCGGGTCATTTGTGAACTAATCAGTTTGTCCAGTATGCAGGTATTTCTAGAAGACCTATCGACGATTGAAAAGTTGTTGATGGAGGAGTATTCTGCTTAATTTAAATTTCATGCTATATTTTTCTAACATGCAAAATTTTCTGAATTTTAACACTGCAAAATATCCGTGTTGATTGATCACTTTTGTTTGTTTACAAGTTTTTCTCCAAAAAGCCAAAAATAGAGTCTTGTTTTTGTGTAAAATGAAAATCCAAAAATAGAGTTTTCATTTTAAGGGGGAGAATTGTAAGTAAGGGGGAGTAATTGAGAAAATGCATGGTATGGGGAGAAGGTGAATACATGCAAAATATATAAGGAAGGAAGGTGAATACATGCATATATTGTGAGAAATTGATCATTGGGAAATGATGGTACATTGGCATACGTATCTGACTCATGGATAGAGTAGATGAAAGAGCCATAAGATCATTGTTTGATGTGCTTGGTAGGCTCGACAAATCAGAAAGTATTCAGATGTGATATACACTAAATACTAATGCTTGACCATGTGGATAACATCTTGATGCGTATTTCATGACACAAAAAGAAAATAAGTGTGAAATTCAAAATGAGAAGTCACTGTGTATACATGTTTTCATTTTGCAAAGATTTAAACTTGTTTGATTTTCTTTATTTTGTCAAACGATCGGACTTTCTCTGCGTGTCGAAAGACCGACCTGATTGTTGTTCGTTTGACGTTCTGCTTTATTTTCTTTGGTGTTTCGTATAACTCATCGGACTTTCTCTGCGTGTACGGGAGTACCGACCTGATTGTTGTTGAGTTATACAACTTCAACTTGTTTTATTTTCTTTATTTTGTTAAATCCGAGGCCTTATCTGCGTATCGAAAGATCGACCTTAAGGTAGACGATTTAACGTTCTTATTTCTTTTTGCATGGAACACAGTTGACTGTATCATGAAAAATGTTATGCGTTGTGAAATTTCACAAATGCTATCACACAAAAGGAAAAGAAAGAAAAACAGGAAATGTCTGAATATGTCTGATAGTGTGGGGTACACTGGTCAATGCAAATCTAATCAATACCTTAACATATCCAGATGTTATGAGTATGATTCTGTTTGAGCTTAAGATGGACAAATTATACCGGCAATCGTCATGACTTGTGTGCTTCAATTAATTGAAATTGAAGTGTAGTTCAGTGCGTTATGACCAATATGATCCCGTATAGTGATCTTTCTCATACCAAAAATAGTGTCTGATTCTGTATTGCAATTTCATTTCATATCAAGAAAAGTACAAAAAGATTTTTGATGTGTTTTAGCATAAACTTTGAAAAATCAAAAAGATTTTAGGTGTGTTTTAATATAAATTTTCAAAAAGTCAAAAAGATTTTGTTTCTGCTTTATTTTTGATCTGATCAACACGTGATATAAAATCAATTTTCAAAATCATATCTTGGAGTCTCGAAGAGATGTTTTGCGCCAAGATTATTTAAGTTCTGATGCAGGATGCGGTCGTGCAAGCTATCACAACTTCAAGTCT
>JBCNJP010003385.1:0-18401 GCA_039602395.1 Deinandra increscens subsp. villosa | reverse complement strand
CGTTTGGTAAGATGACAGAGATGTGTATCTAGATTTGTTTAGATACAGAAGTAGACTAAATGATGCTTTTGATATTTCTTTTCTTTGGTGGTAATATATTTACAGTCAAATTATAAGGTTATATCGATTGTGATGTAATTTAGTAGGCATATTGGTCAATGGTCTTGATCTTATCATCTAAGGGAGCTTAACTTTGAAAAAAACTAGTTCAAGAGATTGGTAAAAGGTATGCGGTATTTATTGGAGTGTCCCGTTTATTGTATGCAGTCATGCAGAGCAAGATACTAAAACCTGCTGGGGACTTTTTAGCATCAACTGTGTTAGCAGATGAAGCTAGGTGCATGGATCTTGCAGATCGTTATGTAAATAGTCAATGTGTTGAAAGAATATTGCAGCCTGATCATTTCCAAATTTCCAAGTTTGTTATGTTATTCTCTTACTAAATTACACATATGTATTTGAACTTCCTCCAGATGATATATTTTTTTCAACCTTTATTTGTTACCTTTCACTGATGCATGGAATGTTTTGACTATATATTACTTGATTTAACTTCTTAAACACCCTTCTAATTGTTTTGCAGTATATACTTAAGATTGGCAAGGGTGAAGATGTACAATGCATTACTGGGTTTGTTGGGTTAGATATGTATTTTCTATTAACAATGTTGTAAACTCCATTTTAACTTTGTAATGTTTGCTATATATATATGAAATGTATTATTTTGCTATAAGTGTATTGTATTTTATATTGAGGTTAATTGTCATTTAATGTGGAAATTAATGATTCTACAAACAAATATATATATTTTTTAAAACCATGACATGCAAAAATGCGTGTCATATTTCTTTATGATGGGGCTCCCTTGACGCTCATTGTACGATACAAATTTATGACGCGTCATGAAAATAGAACTTGAATTCAAGACCACCACATTTAAATGTTTTTGGTATCTCATCTCAACCACTTAGCCTGTGGATTATTAGAAATTTCATATGAAATTAACTATGGATACTTATAATTTTTGACATTTCTAATTAGTTACGAAAAATAAATTTGGATATGGGGGTGGGGTTATTGTGAGAAGTTTAGTTTGGATAAGAAGAATAAGAAGGAATTATAGCCCTGAAATCTTCAATTAAATGAAGATCTATGACCCAAAATTTTCCTATGTAAAAATAGAGAGAAAACTTAAAGTAAATAATAGATTTAAAAGCATTTTTGACTTTTTATCAAATCCCCCTTATTTTTTTAAACCTTCATAACTTTTAGATACGACATTATTTTTTTTTTAAATTACACCATAAAAACGAGCGTTTTTTATCTTTAAAACGCGTATAGTGTTGCTATATAAAAATTAAATTTTTTACTCTTTCGATTGTATCGAAATGTTCTGATCATTGTGTCGTTGTGTCATTGTGTCAAAATGTTCATATCATTGTGTCATATTGTGTTAAAAATATTCAGATCATTGTGTTATATTGTGTCAAAATGTTCAGATCATTGTGTCATATGGTGTCAAAAACCGAAAGAGTATTTTATTTTATACATATCAACACTATATATACTTTTGACACAATGAGACAATGATCTGAACATGTTGACACAATGACACAATACAATGATTTGAACATTGTGTTAAAAATCAAAAGAGTAATTTCTTTTAATTTTTTATATAAGAACACTATACACATTTTAAAGATAAAAAAATGTTCGTTTTTATGGTGTAATTTAAAAAAAATTATCGTATATGAAAGTTATGAATGTTTAATAAAACGGAGGAAGTGAGTAAAAAGTCAACAAAGATGGGTAAGACTAAAATACCCCTCATTTTCTTTTTTATTAGATCAAGATCGACTGAAAATCCTTCTTATCCTTCTTATTCAAATCAAACTTCACATTTGAACATCTCCATTGGATATGGATAATTATTATATCATCACACTGTACTTCATTATTTTAAAGAAGTAAATTGATTAATTATTCCTTTCCATTTTGTACATATAGATTTTTTAATTCTATTTTTTTTATTTAGGAAAATTGGATTTTAATAATCCAAGTTATTACCAATTGGCCAATATTAATCCCAATTTCAAAATTGGCCTACATTAATCCCAATTATTAAGGTGTTGGATTTCATTGGACCCCCGTTAAGTTTTCCTTAACTCCGTTAGTTTTTTGCTGACGTGGCACTGATTAATAAAAGCCACGTGGCTTCCACGTCAGCAAAAAACTAACGGAGTTAAGGAAACTTAACGGGGGCCCAATGAAATCCAGCACCTTAATAATTGGGATTAATGTAGGCCAATTTTGAAATTGGAATTAATATTGGCCAATTGGTAATAACTTGGATTATTAAAATCCAATTTTCCTTTTATTTATTATCAATAAAAAAATTTCATAATATTTTTTTTTATGAATTCTACGAACTGAAAACAATTTGATAGGCAAATAGTATGGAATAAAAAATTCAATCAAACACTTCTATTTTAAAAGATCTAATATTTGTTATGATTTTTTATATTCAATGTATTTTTAATGTAATTATAACCGAAAAATACTCAAGTAATTTATCTTTTTTTATTCACATTTCAATTTATTTATTAGACTAATATGATTTAATACTCGTAAATCATGTAACATCATATTTGTTGTGTTACTTATATATATATATATATATATACATATATATATATATATATATATATATATATATATAAGGAAGGGTTCTTTGTAGACCCCTTAAAAAATGTAGACCCCGTAGACCCCTCTATCTACCGTTAGATCTTAATCCCTGATTTTTATACATAAGGGGCACGATGGGAATTTCTCTCTTTGATAAAAACCCTCTGAATCAATAATCCTTTCTTCAAAAGCCACGTTTTCTCCGCATCGTTTTCTCCGCATCGCTTTCTCCGTCGGATCTCCACCACCGCCATGTGGTTCCTGAATCCGCCGGACCACCGCTTCCTCTCCGATTCCCTCACCTCCAACACCATCATCTCCGACTCTAGATGAACCTCGTATCCACCGAACTCACCGCCGCCATTAACGACGTCATCGTCAACGGCGCCGCCCTCATCTACTCCTCCGAAACCCCTAACTTCTCGTTTCCGTCAACAATTGTCGAACCAGATCCGAATTTCAACCACAATTCGAATCCAGAAACCCGACCTAGGGTGTTAGACGCTGATTTGTAAAACTCACTGAGTTTTATTAGTGAGTTTTATATAAGTCACCAAGTTATGTTGTGAGTTATAAAATTTAGATAAAACTCACTGAGTTTTAAAACTCACTGATTATCATTATCATTATCTCCCTTCAGTTAAAACTCAGTGATTTATAAAACTCACTGAGTTTTATTAGTGAGTTTTATATAAGTCACCAAGTTATAAAACTCAATGTTGAGTATAAAACACACCGTGAGATATTGATTTTAGTTGACTTTTAAAAGTAACTATTGAGTTTTAAACATCGAGTTTTAAAACTCACTACAGAATATAAAACTCAGTACAGAAATGTAAAACTCAGTACAAAAATATAAAACTCAGTACAAAATATAAAACTCAATACAAAAAATAAAACTCAGTACAAAATATAAAACTCAGTACAGAATATAAAACTCAGTACAGTATATAAAACTCACTGCAACTTTTAAATGACGCTGAAAAATTACGAAAATACCCCTCCGCGTTTTTTCAGCCAAAATCTCATTTAAATCCTCAAATCTAATCTTAGCCCTTGATTTAATCTAATCCAATGGTTATTTTTGGGGTCTACCGGGTCTACAAAAAACAAGGGGTCTACATTGATCTTTTACCTATATATATATATATATATATATATATATATATATATATATAGGGAAGGGTTCCGTGTAGACCCCTTAAATTTTGTAGACCCGTAGACCCCTATAAAACTCAATAAAAATAAAACTCAGTGTTGTAAATTTGTTTTTTTTTAATTACGATAAGCTTTTAATAACCAAAAAAATAAATAAATAAATTAAAAAAAAACAAAAAACATTAAAAATCAAACATTTTAAGACAATGAGTTTTAAAATAATGAGTTTTAAACGCAACACTGAGTTTTATTGAGTTTATTGAGTTTTAAACTCATTGATTTTTAAAATTCATTGTCTTAAAATGTTCAATTTTTAATGTTTTTCGTTTTTCTTTTTTTTAATTGTCTTTTTTTGTTCTTAAAAGCTTATCGCAAATAAAAAAACTAAATTAACAAAATTGAGTTTTATTTTTAGTGAGTTTTAACGAGTTTTATTGAGTTTTATAAGGGGTCTACGGGGTCTACAAAAAATAAGGGGTCTACACGGATCTTTTACCTATATATATATATATATATATATATATATATATATATATATATATATATATATGGAAGGGTTCCGTGTAGACCCCTTAAATTTTATAGACCCCGTAGACCCCTATAAAACTCAATAAAAATAAAACTCAGTGTTGTAAATTTGGTTTTTTTGTTACGATAAGCTTTTGAGAACCAAAAAAATAAATAAATAAATTAAAAAAAACAAAAAACATTAAAAATCGAACATTTTAAAAAAATGAGTTTTAAAATAATGAGTTTTAAACGCAACACTGAGTTTTATTGAGTTTATTGAGTTTTAAACTCATTGATTTTTAAAACTCATTGTCTTAAAATGTTCAATTTTTAATGTTTTTCGTTTTTCTTTTTTTAATTGTCTTTTTTTGTTCTTAAAAGCTTATCACAAATAAAAAAACTAAATTAACAAAACTGAGTTTTATTTTTATTGAGTTTTAATGAGTTTTATTGAGTTTTATAAGGGGTCTACGGGCTCTACAAAAAATAAGGGGTCTACACGGATCTTTTACCTATATATATATATATATATATATATATATATATATATATATATATATATATATACTAGCCGTGTGCCCGCGCGTTGCGGCGGCGACAGTGTATAACGTGTTATTCGTCTTCTGTTCGCGCGTTGCAGCGGCACAACAAACTACAATGCGGTATTTGTTTATTTGTTCGCTTGTTATGGCGGCACGATAATTTACATCGAGGTATTCGTTTATTTAGAACTCAAATAAATAACAACAAACACCCGAATTGAAATATATATTGGTCACAAACATAGTAATTTAAAACCAAATGAGTTGTAAGATAGAAATCATCAACATAGTTTTAAAATATCAGTAATAACATAGTACTTTTTAAATCAAAATCCGAGGGTCAACAAATGTGATGGTCAGTATTCACTTTAAACACATGTCACTGAAACAATTATGATTACATGGGGCTTTTGTTTGTGTGTTGCGGCGGCGCGATAATTTACATCGCGATACTTTTTCTCTTAGTCTATCAATCATCTCGTGATATATTTTATTGCACGTCTATCAGTTCTCGCATTCGTGATATCAATGTAGTCTGTCTAGGTCTGTATAATTTTTTTATTATACTTAAATATAATTTCTTCACTATAATGTTAAATCTAACCTACTGACATCATGTGACTATATCTGCTTTTATTATGTGACATTATGGAAGGGGTATGTTTATATGTGGGCATGAAATATCCCAAATACACCAAATAACCTGTTTACATTAGAATAAAAAATTGTCTTTATACTCCTAATACACACTAAATTGACATGTTATCAAAATGGACTTGCAATCCAAACTGTTACAAAATTTAGTCTCAAATCAGAAAAAATGCAACATGATGTCTGACTTGTAAGAAATGAAAGTAGTAAATTCAACCACTACCTTATCAAATGAATACTTTGTAGCTACTTATTCTGTTAATCTCTCCATGTAGCAAGCTGAAATTTACACTACTAAAAATATACCAATTTATGAATACTTTGTAGCTACTTATTCCGTTTGAAGTTGCTGACTCATTTGCTATGTCAACCCATCAATTCAAAATCAGAGGCCATCAACCTATCAACCTAAAAATATACCAATTTATAAATATTCCTCTCCACAGGTTCCTCCTAGTGAAGCAGAGAAGAATAAAGAAAAGCTTATACACTTTC
Organism: Deinandra increscens subsp. villosa; assembly: GCA_039602395.1. Lineage (NCBI taxonomy): Eukaryota > Viridiplantae > Streptophyta > Magnoliopsida > Asterales > Asteraceae > Deinandra > Deinandra increscens. Next base: position 12,360 of record JBCNJP010003385.1, on the reverse strand, counting down.
CTTCATTTTAGCAGCCTACATGATATCAATGAATTCAGGTTAGACAAAACTTACTTAACTACATTTGTCTACAAAAATAAGTAATGGAAAAATATCTTACCTTTAGAGAAGCTCAACCACTAAGAAACCATCAACATGTTGTTGTCCTCTCAGTTGTTAGCAGTTGGAACCATTTACAGATCCTACAAATACATACAATCAAATATAATTTTAAATTTCTAAAAGAGGAGGATAATCGTAGCCAAAGATGCGACATCCACATTGGTGTTTGAATTTAAGCCATTTATATAATTATGTATGTACCTGTTAACCACAGTTAAACTTCTTAAACCTATCAATGTTATTATCGTAGTTTTAGCTATAAACTTACACTTACACCACAAAGAGTATGATGTCTAATCTCCAACGTTTTTAGATAAACAAAGATCTGAGATAAATTAATTATAAAAAGAAAAATTTGATAACTTATAGAAACTCAAAGTGTGTTCTTAATTGACTTTCACTTCAATATTACTAAATTCTTCTGATAAATTTGATAACTTATAGAAACTCAAAATGTATTTTAGAGAATCTTAGTCGCTCACCATTGTCGCTTATTTGCGTTGTACACCACCTAAGATTCAAGGAATAAATATATATGTTTGATCTACATACTACTCAGATAAAAGTTTCATACTGAGCTAAAGCAAATTGAAATAACAACAACACACATTCACCTCATTCTTAAAACTGTTATAATTCAATTAAAAAGCATGAAATGAAGCATTGAAGCAATCAGTTGGGAAATACAATTTTATTTTGAAAACGTGTAACATTTAAGCCTCATCATTTAATAACTCATTGTGATGTGTTGCCACCCAGAAGCACAATTCCCTTGTTATATTTATAGTGTTTGACCTACCTCCAGGAGGCATATGCTTAGAAACTTGCATTGTCTTCAACTCCCATATCTAACAAAACACCAGAAACAGTATCATAGATCTAAACAAAAAATAGCAAGAAAAACTGCAAAACTGAGTTCAAGCCAGCGGTCGCTTTTAGATCTGATCCAAAACACAATATTATCCATCAGAGGGCATGTATTCCCTTTACAGTCTAAAAAAGCATAATGATTGAACGTGAAGTTGAGTTGATCATACACTTCAAGAAGTCAAGAGTTTGACCCGACATCTTATATTGATTACAATGGAACGAACCTACAACTTTTCCATCATATAAATAGCATTAAATGTGGAAATTTTGACACATTCATGGGTAAACCGGTTGATTTGGATTATAATGTCTCTAAGAGGTCACATTGACTTTCACCAAAAGTTTTAAATTCAAAATAAAAAACTCCTAAATCGTTTTATTTCATGAACTGATAATGAATTTAGCAGTGTAACATTCAAGAAAACTTAAGTATATGGAGGTATGTGAGCCTGACAAAACATGCCTTGACCCATTACCCAACGTACCTGGCCCCCGTTTTGCAACCTCTAGCTAGCATTATTCACAATAAAGTGTAGCTCTACAATAAGAACTGAGAATCCCCAAGGAATCAACACTCACAGCTTTAAAATAAACAGGCATCCATGAGAGGAGAACAAAGTATCCCTGCAAACATGAAAATACATCATAAACATTTGTAGCATACAAGAATTACCAAACTAATATATTATGTTAAGTAAGTATGAGAATTATAAGTATATAATCAATAATGCATGCATATGCTAGCCTTGAGCTGGCGTATTTCCATTCATGTGCAGGTTTATTCCCAGCCATGTATAGATGTATTTAACAGCCCTGTATGGCTATATTTTCCCATCCTTATACGGCTGTATCTGAATAACTTTTATCCAAATAATATACTGTGCAAATATATAACAGCTTTTGTATACTACCCTATACAAAATTTCAGACAAACTTATTAAGAGACGGATGGCACGTGTTTGGATAGCGTAGAGTGCTAGCTGTTTCAACAACATAGAACTTCTTATAAATATTTATTTGGCCTATCCGAGATAAAACATTGAATAAAATAAATAATTGAGTGAGTATGATTGCATGACATACCACACATTAAGTCGAAAATATGATTTAATAATACCTTCAAGCATCCCAAATTAGATTCAGGTATTGATCAACCTCCCACCGTTCAGTGAATTCCTGCAGAAACAAATTCAAGAAATACAGTGACCCACGTCCTTTGAGACAAAGCAGTCAAAATTTTCTCTGACCAAAAGTTTTCTCCGTTAAGTCCTTCCTTTGAGATCTGTTTTTTTAAGTCAAAACAAATTATTAATCATGAAAAAGGGACCAATTACAATGATAATGAATCTATGTTGTTGTCTTGATTACACATTTATTTGTCATCTTGACTATCTGTTTCATGTTTAGCCGATTACAAGGACAACAAATCTATGCTTTAGTTTTAGATAATAACAACATTTTCAGTTGCGCTGATTTATAGTTTACAAAATATAGTTTACATTAATTCACTAATATACATATATGGTTACGGTGGGTTAGAACACAAATTGGATAACTCTTAGAACTAAAAGTCTCGGACCTTCTATGATTCAAATGGGCCACATTTTATTCCGAAAACATAATTTAGGGTAGGAATAGATACCATTTCATATGACTGCAGCTAAAATAAACAATTATATGCAGAGCACAAATTTAGTTCCTAAAAAAACACTTTCTCAACAGCATTGAAATCCTCATCATAGGTGTACACTTAAGGAGCAAACAATTTAACTCTTCATTTGTAGAAATACAACAAAGCAAAGATCAAAAGGAAACATCAAAAGAAAACAAAAAACCCAAAAATATATATTTATTACACTTACCTACAAGAAAGCAATGCCACTTAAAGGTAGGCTATCGGTGTATATTTAGAACATCAGCCTGCATAAATCAATAAATAAACTCAAAATAGATTAAATAAACTTACTTAGAATATTATAAGTAGGGTTACAACCTGCAAACCAACCATCTGATGTCAATAACTAATATAAATCTAATAATAAATGGATTGAATATGAAGAAAACCTACATAAGTTATGAAATCTCTTTGCATAACCCGGAAAAACGATCAACCATCGATAAGAAGCAATAATCAACGATTGATGATCAGTGAATCCTTTAATGGCTAAGAAACCGTACTATTTTTTAGTGCAAGATTACTGTTTTAAACTTCAGATTCCTCCCTGTATAGTGGCACAGACAAAACTATCAAAACTATATAATACATATACACTCCTAGACCAAAAAATCCAACATATGGTAGACCCAAAAATTTAAATACAGAGGTAGTTCAATCAGATTTGTAATTTAATTTGTATTATAAATTGTTGCGTAACCAAACACCATTTCCAGCCTCCCTTTGGTAAATTTTTTTTAATTCAAATCAACTCAACCTGGGATAATCTCTAGAAATAAATATGTTGTTTCCTTCTTAGTAAAGAGTCGAGAGAAACCTGCAACAATAGTTATACATGTCAGTATAACATGTTAATGATGGAGATCAAAACAGAATTACGACTTATGATGGTTCTTCTTTCTCCAGTCGCTTGTCTCTTGTGTGCATCATGAGAGATACCTAAAACAAAAATGAATCATAATTGGAGTGGTGAAGAAACGAATCAAGAAAATCGATTTGGGTTTTTTGGTGTCCAATGTCAAAAATTGAAGATGAACCCTAGGAGGATGACGATGATTATGGTGCAGGTGCGAGAGGAAGAGAAGACTAACAGAACTTTCGATGGTTGTGGATCTGAATTTTCGATGGAGGTGATTTTTCGTTCAAAAGAAAAGTAATTCCATAACTGATGAAAACAAAAGAAATCAAAGGGAGAGAGAGAGAGACATACCTGCTAGATCGAACCTCTATTCTTGTTAATCCACAGCCTCATAAACGGAAACAAAGATTTGAAAGAAATAAACCCTAGATCGCTCTTGGTGTTCACGGTTGGAGATGAACTTAGAGATTTCAAATTTGGGAGGATGTGTGTGCAGGGATAAGAAAGGGATGAAACCTTTTCCAAATTCGTGTGTCTGCAACACTCTGTGTTCATATCGAATTTGAATTAGGTCTACAACTGACAAGAAGCACAAATCAGGAACGATTTCTATGGTAACAAATTAAAGAAACACAAATCAGGAACGAATTAAAGAAACACAAGCAGGAACGAACTAAAAAACACAAATCGGAAGAAACTGACCTCGAGAATTTCTGGATTGCTTGAACAATCCGTCCCAAGAGGGTGCCGTGAATTTATAGAGCCCTAGTAGTTGATTTAGGCGCCTTCAAATTTAAGTCCTCAACACAATCACAGCCTTCCACTGAATGATGATTGCAATCTCATGGCGAGGAACGAAGAAGGAGGAGCAATGAACCGTTTGGCCAATTAAAGGGGAGAGGGCTGGAGAAGTGTGGATCACGAAGCGGCGCCCTGGTAGGTTAATTCCACAGGAAGTAAATGCAGAGATTGGTTTCTCGATGGAGGCGTGGTGTGCAGAAGGAAGTAAGAGGAAGTAAATTCCTATTATAACCTCACATTTTGAACAGGATTAGTTTTTCTAGAATGTTGCTTTAGTTAAGATGCTTAAAACACTTGTACATGTTGCATAACAATTTGTAAGCGTCTTAAAATTAAGGAATTTTATGACGAAAATACCCCCGATGACCAATATGTATTATATAGTAGTATAGATATATATATACTAGGAGGGTACCCGCGCGTTGCGGCGACGACGGTTTATAGGGCGTTATTCATTATTTGTTTGCTTGTTATGGCGGCACTACAGTTTATATCGAATTGAAATTGTCATTTGTTAACTTAACTACCTTTGTAGAACTCAAACAAATAACAACAAACACCCGAATTGAAATATATATTTGTCACAAACATAGTATTTAAAACCATAAGAGTTTTAAGATAGAAGTAATCAACATAGTTCTAAGATATCAATAATAACATAGTAGTTTTGAAATCAAAATTCGCGTGTCAATGAATTCCATTGTGAGGACATCAATCTGTGTCGTATGTCATGCACATTTCGATGACCTCATCACCAACTCCATCTTGCACTCTCCATCCTTTACACTAACTCCATCCATTAAGTCCGTTAACTCCATCCACATCCAGGGCAAAACTGTCATTTTCCATACCAAACTCTACAAAACGTTTAAAAAAGAGGAATCAGTAAATACAATCCAAAAATTAGGGCTCATTCTCAAACAACTTGGCGCATTCATACGGCTCAGGAAATCGGCTCAAGAATCCCGATCGAAGATAACATTTTTATTTAAAACCTTGAATCGTCTTCTTCTACGTTCATACGGCTCAAGAAATCGGCCCAAGAATCCCAATAATCCGGAGTTTATTGAGGTCTAAGAATGAAGTTGAAGAGATGCTAAAATATATGAAAAAAAATGTCTAATTATTAGTTGGGTCAGTTGGATAGGTCGACTTCGTATCAAATTCTATGTAATTATTTTTTTCTATTTTGATGGATTTCTACAAGTTTAAAACTATGAATTAGTGTAATATCCATTGACTATGGCAATTATACTCAAAAGTCAAAATTGGTTAATATCCATGAATTGGTTCACGGTTATAACTCATGGATTCATGGACTTTTATAAGTTAAACTAATTGTGAATTAGTTCACAAATGGTCCACAATTGATTCACAGTGAACCAACCAAATCTGTAAACCAAATTTGACTAATATCAAAGTCAAATTTGGCTCTTGACTATAATATCAAAGTCAATGGACACTAAATTAACTGTGAACTAAAGACTCATGACTGTAATCAATGATCTATCTAGATAATCAATGCTGGATAATTTTTCACACTCTAAATTGATGAATTTTACAATGAAATACATAGACAAGCATGACCAACTACATATTTTCTTTTCCTCGCAATATGGTACAGCTCCTGCTCCGAAGAGGAACATCATCATTTGAAAACAATCACAAGCTTAACATACTGTAAATTTGTCTAGTTATATCATCAATATCCCATGAACTTTAGCCATAAATACTTAATTTATGATACATCACTACTACCTCAACAATCACAACTTCAACATCCAGAATTTGCAGATCTGTGCAAAATTATAGGCGAACAAAGAATCCAACCCTAGGCAAGAAAGTTGAATTTACCGTTTTAGAATGCCGCACTTTGACTGGTAATATCCAAGCTTGGCTTCCTACACAAATATGGCTTATGATGAATTTACTACAGAGAAAGTACTCAAGTTTTAATTAAATAAGTTCTACCAAATCCTTGAAGTTTTTGTTCGTTTTCTTCAAGAAAGAATACTTGATCTTATTATATGAAATCTGTTTTGTCCTAATTGTTCAGCTGTTATAAAACTCAGGCTTAACAATAATTATTAAATGTCGCCCCTATTACATGACCATTCAAGAACCATTATATCATATAATCACATCCAGTCACCATCAGAATATATCATGTGACAATTCGACATACAACTTCTTACTTAGTTGTAATATGACAAATACACCATGTGGCAACTTCAACCCATTTAGCTAAAAAAGGGTCAATTACAGGCAGATTTATCTCCAAGTAGTTAAATACTTTAAGTCACATTCTTAGAAACCTAGCTAAAGTGAAAAGGATCAAGAGCTAGACAAAATGTATTCAGATTCTTAAAAGCTCCTAAATCACTTTGTAAAACAAAACTTAGACTATTGCTTAATTCCATGTATAACTATGTTTCATAAACTGTATTCTAAAAATGATCGACACGGGACCATTTCAATCAAGAGAATAAGCTCAACAAATTTTGATGCACATAACATACCATGAAAAGTTTTGTTGTAAATTATATATTTCTATTTAGATATTTAGATTTGATTGTTTTATGTGTGTCCCCTTCATATAAATGTAACTGAAATATGTTACTTCAGTTCACCAAAGGAACTTTTATCTACTTCACAGTGGAGACACTCAATTTCCTCATCTTCAAGTTTTCCTAAATTACTTGAAACCCAAAAAAAGTTAGGTAATTTGTGTCCATATCTTATATTTCCTATCTTATCTATTGGCTAATGTTAGAGAAATTACTGGTTTGGATTGCAATGTTTTTTTATGTGATTCTCCATATCATATCTTACCGGATTCATCTAATTAAATATTGTTTGAAGAAATTTGTTTTCTGAAGAATTTTGTTTTCTGAAATTAACTAAATATGATCAAGTTTTCAATGGTAATATGCAGCCCAAAAAGCAAATAAGAAATATAAGCAACAGCAGCAGGTAATTCTTAAAAGAAAGCACAGAGCACAGAGGTCAATGAAATAGAAATAGACCCACATGTAGAAAACTACCGCAGAAACTCTGTAGAAGTACACGTAAAAAAAAGAACACAGAAAAGCATCCCTCCTTTAATTATACTGTGCATAGGAAAGTAGTATAAATTCCATGAACTTAATAGTGAATGAAGCTGTGAACAGGTATAAAGATTGGCAGTTTTTGTTGCATTTGTTACAAAGATTTTGCCATTTTTAATAACTAAAATGAGAACAACGATTACAAACTCTCCTGTTTTGCCAACTGTATGTTCCTTCGGATCTTACTTTGTGTATTTCAACCTTTTAGTTGAAAATGTTTACAGGAACATAAAGGATTTTTCATTACCTCCAATTCCTGTCAATTATTTAGGGAATGAGATCTATTTGATTGTCTATGCTCCCCTTCTAAAGGTTATTCTTATGGGAATATCATCAATCGACTATGTTCAGATTTTTTATTAACATGGTTTGGTAAGTAAACTTTTGTTTATGACTTTATTCTCTGTTTTATGAATTCCAATTACTTGTTTTGGCTAGAGGACATTAAATTAGATTTTTACCCATAGGCTGAACACCAAACCTTTCATACTATTTTTAAGGATCTCATTGGGTGAAAAACACAAACTCTCGTAAACCTTAAAACAACCAAAACATGAATATCCCTTTCATATAAATAATATGGATAACAAAGGGGAAAAAGTACCTCAGCAGAAGATTAATGATACAACTGTGCACAGCTGCAAACCTTTACCCTGAAACAACACAGTGACAATGAAAATCTGTAAAACTTCATAAACAGCATTTAGAAGAAACTCTGAGATCCTATGCAATCAAATATCGGCTAAGCATAAACAGAAGCATCTAAACATCTTAACACCAATCAATAAGCATCAAACTATGAAACCGCACACTCATAGGAAATTCAACCATGTATACTTCATGAACAAAACATAAAACATCTAAAAGGTCACCCAGATCTTGCAAACCAAAGGTGGTAAAAGAAGAGATTCTTAACAAAACAATAACTGCAAGAACACTAACAAAACACAGAAGTAACCAATGCTATTTTTAATCCTTTTAAAAATTTACACCCTAAGAACATTCTTGAATTTTAAAAATTATCACTTAACTTTAACAATTAAAAATTATGTTTATTGATGGATGTCCACAACTTAATAGTCAATATTTTGACAAACTATGACAGATTTACAAATGACTCCAAATGCTGCCTACAACAGATTTACAAAACAGATTTACATCAACAGATGCAACAGACTTGCAATCTAAAATAGCAACAACAAAGAAATTTACATCAACAAAGAACAGAATAAAAAATCTTGTTGTGGACTTCCATCAATAAACAATAATCATGCTATTTTTAATTCTGTTAAAAATTAACACCCTAAGAACATATTTACAAAACTCATTACATCCACAAAGTAAACCCATTTACACCCTAAGACTTGTACACCATAAGAACAGATTTAAAAATGTACACCCTTAGAACAGATTTACGCAACAGATTTACCATGCTATATTGTTTGTACTTTTTGGGATCAATGACTCCAAATGCAGCCTACAACAGATTTACAAAAATGGGATTACAGATTTACAACAGATTTAAAATAAACTCATTACATCCACAAAGTAAACTCATTTACATCAATAGCATCAACAAAGAACAGAATAAAAAATTATGTTGGGGACGTGCATCAGTAAACAATAATCATGCTATTTTTTATTCTTTTAAAAATTTACACCCTAAGAACAGATTTACAATAGATTTTTAATTCTTGCAGGAATTTACAACAGATTTTAAAAGCATGATGTCCACCCTAAGAACAGGATATCATGCAAATGGAACAATATTCAAAAGATCTTTGTAAATCCCAGATGTATTTTTGATTAACAGAAAAATGAAGAAAACTGAAGGTTAGTTAATAAAACATAGTAGCAGCAGCAACAAAAGGTTAGCTTCAATGGATTAATTTTATCAAATAGTAGCAGCAGCAACAAAATGTTAGCTTCAATGGATTAATTTTATCAAATAGTAGCAGCAGTAACAAAATGTTAGCTTAACTGGAATCATATGAACATTGCAGAAATAACAGTTGGTTGAAGAATCATATGAACATTGCAGAAATAACAGTTGCAGAAATAACATAGCAGATGGAATAACTGGAATCATATGAACATTTGCACATTAATTGTTTACCTCAAACAGCAGATTGCCTATGAATTAGAACAAAGGAGGAGCAGATTGCAAATTAATGGTTTACAGCAGATTGCCTATGAATTAGAACAGCAGATTTAAAACAAAAACGTAAACAAAATTAGTGTATTCGAACAAAAATTTGAATTAGAACAAAGGAGGAGCAGAAAGAACCTCGAATCGTTTAGAATTGTGAATCGGTGGATGGAAATGGAGAGGTTGTATTCGATTTATAGAGCAGCATGTTGAGAACCCGCGCCTTCAATCCGTTTGAAATTTCCTCGAGCTTGGCCATCCAATAATCAATCATCTGATGAGGAGTCCAGGAGTTCGCCAATTGAAGGGAGAGATGGTGTAGTAGCGTGGATAACTAAGGCGGCTCTGGAGCTCTCGAGGACAGTCACGCGTGTTGAAGGCAGCAAACGCGTGTTGAAGGCAGCAAACTTGGTTAATACCTATATTAACCTCATTTTTGTGAACCTGCTAATGATTTAGGGTTATTTTCATGCTTAACATACTTGTACACTTTGCATCAATATTTGTACGCGTCTTAAAATTAAGGAATTTAATGACAAAAATGCCCCCATGACCCAATATGTATTATATAGTAGTATAGATATATATATATATATATATATATATATATATATATATAGGGTGAGGTTATTATGAGAAGTTTAGTTTGGATAAGAAGGATAAGAAAGAATCATAGCCATTAGATCTTCAATTAAATCAAGATCTATGGCTTAAAATTTTCCTGGGTAAATTAGAGAGAAAAACTAAAGAAAATAAAAGATGAAAGGGTATTTTTGACTTTTTATCAAATTTCCCCCATTTTTTAAACATTCATAACTTTTAGATATGACATTATTTTTAAAAAAAATTACACCATAAAAACGAGCGTTTTTTTTATCTTTAAAACGCGTATAGTGTTGCTATATAAAAAAATTAATTTTTTTTACTCTTTCGATTGTATCAACATGTTCAGATCATTGTGTCATTGTGTCATTGTGTCAAAATGTTCAGATCATTGTGTCATATTGTGTCAAAATGTTCAGATCATTTGTGTCATATGATGTTAAAAACCGAAAAAGTAATATTTTTTATTTTATATATAGCAGCACAATATATATACTTTTGACACGACGACACAATGACACAATGATCTGAACATTTTGACACAATGACACAATGATGTGTCAAAATGTTCAGATCATTGTTTCATATGGTGCCAAAAACCGAAATAGTAATTAATTTTTTATATAGCAACACTATATATACTTTTGACACGACGACACAATGACACAATGATCTGAACATTTTGACACAATGACACAATGATGTGTCAAAATGTTCAGATCATTGTTTCATATTGTGCCAAAAACCGAAAGAGTATTTAATTTTATATATAGCAACACTATATATACTTTTGACACGACGATACAATGACACAATGATCTGAACATTTTTGACACAATGACACAATGACCTGTGTCAAAAATCGAAAGAGTAAATTTTTTTTTTCATTTTTTATATAGCAACACTATATGCGTTTTAAAGATAAAAAAATGCTCGTTTTTATGGTGTAATTTTTTTTAAAAAAATAATGTCGTATGTGAAAGTTATGAATGTTTAAAGAAAATGGGGGAAGTAGATAAAAAGTCAACAAAAGTGGCTAAGACTAAAATACCCCTCCTTTATTTTTTATTAGATCAAGATCCAATGGCTGAAATTCCTTCTCATCCTTCTTACCCAAAACAAACTTCTCATTTGAACATCTCTCTCTCTCTATATATATATATATATATATATAGGGAAAGTATAGAGTGAAAACCCACTTGAGTTGTGAAATCTTTGAAAACCCATTCAAGGGTTGTGAGCTTATCCACCTCACTCTATTTTGTCTTATGCAAAAGGGTAAGATTGTATTTTACTTTTTCTCCCATCAATTACGAATTTTGTGTTTCCAATGCCCCATCCCATCACATTTTCCTCCTAGATAACCCCTTCCTATCTTTTTCTTTTCTTCATTTTCATTTACACTTATCATTTAGTACTTCTTCTTCTTCTTCTTCTTCTTCATATCAAGACACCCATTAACTCCATTAATGCACTTCAAGAAACCTTAAAAATCCGAAAAATGCAACCTCCGAATTTAATGTCATCTCCTCAACATCAGTTTCCTCATAATTTGGAAGACAATTTGCATCGTACGGAATCATCCAATGATTTTAATATCAACAATGGACAATCTTATTAAGGTATGTTAAGAGTTTTTTCTTTTTAACCTTTCTTTGTTCTTAATTCCCCCCACCCCCCAAAAGTTTTATATTTACTTACATATGTTTTATTCAGAAGCTTTCAATGGAGATCCTAATATTCAAGACAATATCAACAACGAGGGTTCTTCATCTAGTAATGTTGTCCTGTTTGAACAAACTGAAACATTTTCTTGTTTCATATCTCTCAACGGATCCAAGATTTATTACCCTCATGTTGCTGATGATATAAAACTAGTGATTGGCACTATCTTTAGGTCATGGGATGAAGTTATGTATTATTATGGAAGATATGCCAAAGTAGCAGGTTTTTCAGTTCGTGTGGGTCAAACAAAGAAATGGAAGGTATTGTTAGTAACATGTTAATAAAATATATTTGTTATTTTTTTAGTATATCTATCTAGATAATTTACATATGTATAATACTGTGAGCATAATGTTTAGTAACACTAATAATTTTTTTACATATGTTAAATCGCCATATATTATTAAATTTACATATGTAAATTACTTGTGCTACATACGTACATTAGACGAAAATCTACGTATGTAAA
>JBCNJP010003384.1:0-17000 GCA_039602395.1 Deinandra increscens subsp. villosa | reverse complement strand
AAGTAATCCATTATGTTAAAATTTAAGCTGGGGTTTGCCATCAAAGGATATATCATTATGCATATTAACCTACGGTGAAGGTTCAAAATAATGGCGACGTTCCAATGATCGAAGGGTTCTTTACAGAAGCATGAATAACATCAGGTATGGGAATAAGAAATTCCACGTGAAGAGTGTCGTAGCTAGCGTATGGTAGTTGCAACTGCGTCTTTCCAATAATCATCCGGCACGATTGACGCGGATCAGAGAAAAGAATCGGAGTCAACCAATATTCAATACGAAGGTGTCAATGGTTGTACCGTCTAGTAGCGTAAACACCATGTAGGAACATCAGTTTGTATCGGTTCTCAAGAGTACGTAAGGGTGAAAACGTATAATGAAGGTGGGTTTCCAAAACACCGAGCGATGACGAATTCAAAACAACCTGGCTTTAAATTAGAGTAAAGATGAACTGTAGCTAAGGTTTCGCGAGGCCTACTGTGGATTGAAAGGTCGCGTTGTATATAAGATGTAAAAATATCGGGTCTTGGGTCACCTCCAGTGATCCTCGGGAAACTCGGAGCATATACGATTGATTCAAACATGTCTTCATTTAATCGGAAGTCAAACTACTTCCTTACGCATGTTTTAAATTTTGAGTCGGTCATTCGATTAGTCGCCATTTGTTATTAAGCCGGGGTTACCAATGAAAGCTTTCTAGAGAAGAAGGGATGAGAACATGGTTATCCATGTATTTGTAGTTTGTCTGCCATCCCGAAGTTGATGTTGCGAAAACTTTTCTAGCATATTGCTGCATATTGTTTGTTATCGATGTGTGTCGTGCAGGAGTGCTCGACGGTAAAGTACATGTTAGTGTAATCAGTGAGGTTAACTAGCCGCAAGGGCTCAAGGCTTGAAGACCATCCAAGTCACAAAAGATAATGAGAGAAGGTGTTTTCTAGTAGTTAAGTTCTCAGATGAATCAAGTGTCGAAGGAAAAACAGATCATATGGTTCAGGAAGTTGTTCCACCTACATTGCTCCGTTAGGTGAAATTGTAATTGTAATGAGGTATAAGATTGGTGAAATCCTGTCGAGACTGTTGGCAACAAATTTTCGACTCGTACAAACGTACCAAGGGTTACAAACCAAGAGAGGAAAACTATATAAGATTTTCCTACCGAGAGGTTGGTTCCAGTGATTGAGGTGTAATAATCCATTCATGATGTATGGGTTTTCATCAGGTTAGTGTTTATTGAGTTGCTGCACAGTTGTGAGAGCTCAAAGAATGGACCACGTTTACCATTTGCACAAGCATTTTAAAGGGGTTCTGATAGGTTGGAAGTCATATCCAGAAGAGACGAGATCAAGTGTGATAGCATAACGAACATTGATAGATGACCTAAATCATATGGCTGAGTCCCACATACTTGAAAATCGATGTCATGAGGTTTTTAAAATGGCAGGTTGTATCCCTTATAACCAACAATTTTCCGAGTAGAATTTCTCAGGGTTTCCATACACTGCAAATTACATTTACATGTGCACCAGTAACGGTAATTTACCTTGTATGCTCACGCTGGTTCCTCTTACTTTAGTTACCAGGTTTTATGGATACGTACGTGGTTTCCATGGGGTGAGTATCAAAAATGTGGTCATTAGCTCTAAAGTTAACTAACCAAAATTTACTAGACAGACGGATTGAGAGTAAAATACTCGTTTAGTTTAAAATTCACCACTTAGTACAGTTCAGTAAGCAAGTGGCTCAGCAGGAGTTTGGGTAGGGCATGCCATAATGCCCCCAGCTTAGCTCCGAGACAAAGTACAGTTATCTCCTAATTCGACTCGATCACGAATCCGTTATATATATATATATATATATATACTAGTTTTTGATACCCGTGCGACGCACGGATGGTTTTTATAAAAAATAAATCCAACAATTTAAATATTATAATAAATATAATTCGATAATTGAAACCCGTGCATCGTACGGCGGTATTTAAAAAAATCAAAACTAAAATATACTAATGATTCTTTATATCATCTAAGAATTTTTTTTATTAGAAATATCCAGTTAAAAGTTTCAATGGTTCTTCTACAATGAGTCACTTTCACTTCCTAGTAAAATATAAAAATGATATAAACATTAGTACAATGTCTAAAACTTAAGAGAAAATTAAAGTTTGTATCATACCCTTCTTCAATTATAAAAACAAACACAAAAACAAAACCATTTGATTATAATCGTGCATGAATAATCTAAGAGTAGTCATAAGCACCACTCAAGGACACCCTTATGATACATATATTTGGGAATTTGTATAGCTAAACAATTAAAAAAATTATTGATATTAATTATATTGTTATATTTATTTAAGAAATAATTGTTTGTAAAAAATAATAAAATTAAGAATGCAATTATAACGATAATATCTCTATTAAAAATTCATAAGAACTAATTTAGTTGTTTGAAATTACAATATTTAAGGCTCATTGGATTTAAAATTGACTTTTTTTTTTTCAAATCCAAATCCCTCATTTATGATATATAATTCAATCTTTAAATGTGTTTGACTTTTTTAGAATATAATTAAAGACGTAATTATACAGTTTGTAATTAGACTCTTTCTATTTTTGAATAATCATAACTATATTATGAAAGTCAAATTTCATTTATTGGAAAAATTTTGAGCGGGAAACCACAAAATGGATTGTTGTGGTGATGTCATGTGGCATCCAATCTTTTCATATATATATATATATATTATATATATATATATATATACATATATATATATATATATATATATATATATACTAGCCGTGTGCCCGCGCGTTGCGGCGGCGATGGTTTATAGGGTGTTATTTGTCATTTGCTCACACGTTACAGCGGAAGGACAGTTTACAGCGTGATTTTATAATGTGTGTTATTTGTCATTTGTTAGCGAGATGCAGCGCGACAACAATTTATAATGCGATACATTCGCGTTCGACGGTGGCAAGAGTTTACAAGAAAATTGTCAAAACCATATAGGTTTTCGGTACAACTTTGATGAAGCTTGAAAACAAAAAGCTATGTTAAATTTCAGAGACTTACGTTAGGGGTGAGCAACCCACATCAGATCTAACTTAAAATTTTGAAAGGGTCTTACACCTATAATTTGATAAGCTCTTGACTTTCTAATTTATGCTCTTAACTTTCTAATTTATTTGAAATACATCCAATCCCACAATGCATGTGGGTTGAAATGTTAAAGCTTCCTACATGTATAAATTAGAGAACATGGATTCCTCATTCTAATGGACTTTTTAGCAGTCGAAGTCGGTTACTTTATTTTATTGGTTTTCTTGGCTTGCTTAGTTTTTTGGTACTTTATTTTTTTGGTTTTCTTGGCTTGCTTAGTTTTTTGGTACGTATAGAGCTCACAAGTTGAATAAGCAATCATAACAGGTGGTTAAGTATTTTTCAATCAAACTTACTTTAGGATAACCGACTCAAAACCAAACCACACCGATACATAAAACCAATTAATTGAAACCGACTTAACCGAAACCAATCGGATAACCTTATATGATTAACCGGATGTCAGTTATTGTTACGATTAAGGGCGGAAACCGACTCATGCACACCCCGATTTTACTTACGTTATACGGTTTTCTTCATAAACACAAAATGAAATCCAGAAGGCCAAAACTATTAGATACGATGGATGCTAAGCTGCAAATCAGAGACCATTGGGTGCGGTTTATTAATTCCACAAGTATGTCACCAGTTTGAACTTGAAACTTATATTTTGAACATCAAATGATGAACATCCAAGAAAATGAAGTGCACCCCTAATCTATGAAAACTAAAGTAGTATTCCATTACAACCATTAATTACACCTAACAATTTCAATCGACTATTGAATAAAGAAGCCATATTTGACAAACCATGAACCCTTAAACCAAAATCTTTGATTGACCACCAAACCCATAAAGAGTGCGTCCTTGACGCTTCAAAGAACTAAAATGCCAAATAACTCCAACAGTTAGATTGACCACCTTGGATCCTCATTAGCAAACGGGTCACACAGGTACATTTATGCTAATTAGCAAACCATGCTTCATGAGCATTGCTAATATTCCTGCAGGATGCTAACAAAGTAACTAAAATGCCAAATAACTCCAACAGTTAGATTATTCACAAAAATCCAAAAACTTAATCGTGTTACCAGATATAACGCCGCAAAAGCAAGTATGCGCGAGTCTCTTGAGACTGATAAAACTGAACAAATTCTAGTGATATCGTCTTCTTGGCATTGGTGTATATCATCTTCCTTCAAGACTTTATAATTCTTCTGAAATGTAAAAAAAATTAACTAAAAAACCCATTTGAATCCCCTCAGTTTGAACCAGCCAAACGCTCAGCATCTTTACAGTTGCTGGATTAAAAAGAGCTGAAAAAAATGAACCGTACAATCAGAAACAAGATGAAACCAAATGGTCCAATCCAATCAAAACATAATGAACCGTACAATCAGAAAAATGATGAAACCAACAAATTTAAGTAATGAATAAGAAGATGGAGCAATGCAAACAACAATTACCTTTAGATCGCTCAGCATGTTTACAGTTGTTGGATTAAAATAGAGCTGCAAAAAAAACAACAAAAAATAAATATCAGTAAAAAATATTCTTATAAAAGAACCAGAAATGTATATAATTTTTTTTGTAAATTAACTTACATATCGTGTCAAATGTTTGACTTACTTATATATATCATTTTCTTTAGAACCAAAAAAGGGGTCATCGGATCATGTTCAGAACATAGATGGAGATGGAGGTGCTATAGGAGACTTTGAAATACCAAAATGAGGCAAATCAAACAAATCAACACTTTCATTTGGACAAAAATAAAGATAGTATAAGGAAAATGGAAACATGTATGGTAGCTAAAATATAGTAAAGGAAACAAAACTGCTTATAGGAGACAGGAAAAGAAACAAAACGCAGCCTAATCGATCTGAAATTATTAATGGTTAATGGACCTTGAGCCAAAGGGTCATCAAGGTCAACCATGGAAGAACCAATGACTCCTACAGCATGTACCTGTTGTCCTGAAGCAACCTAGTGTAGAAATTGCCGAATTACACATTTGACTCGAATCCATTTTGGCATGCTACCCACCGAGCCAATTTTACCATATCAACAAAATGGTTCGACTCTATCTCTTTTTGTAATGTTTAACATGTTTTGGCATGCTACCCACCGAGCCAATTTTGGCATCGATCAACACCCTGGTATCTTGTAAAGTTGCAAACCATGTGAGTTACAACTTAAAATTGATATCCTGTAACGTTCCATCATATATGTGTTCTTCTAAGTAATAGAAAATCTAGAAGAGACAATGTATATTAGTTTTTGGGAAAGATAAAGACATATTGATTTGGCAGATTGATTTGGCTAGTCAGATTGATTTGGCAAATTGATTTGGCTAGTCAAATTGGTGATTTAAAACGGAGGTGTGTGGCAAGGTCATTCCAATGGTATATAGAAGAATTATACAGCTCGTTTTAAATCGCTTTGGTCAAATAGATAGCATTCATTTTAAAATATGTAGTTCTAACTAACCTGCATGTAAATTCTATAAATGATGCTTAATACATAATGAAGAGTAATTTTTATATTAATCATTTTATAATAATCTCAGTCATTGACCAAAAACAATTTAATATAGATTGAGTACCCCATATATGTTGCCCAAAAAGGGGGCTCCATAGGCTGCAACAACTGTTGGAGTTAATTAGATGTACCTTCGAACGTAATCAGGGTAAATGAGTCTTCATGCCTTTGTCTATACCATAATATATTTAGCGCCATGTAATGTGACCCTGTAATTGAAAACCAGCAACAAACATAGAGAAAATAATTTACAATCGGGTTCTAAAGTCAAACTTTAGGAATAATTGTAAAAACACCTATTTGATAAATAAGTTTTGAAATTACACTAATCCGGTAAAAAACTCCTAATATGGTGTTGCCTTCATTTGTTCCCAGGTGAATTCCTCCATTACCTAAATAGTGATTAGCACAGGCTGCAACTTTTTATCTGAAAAATAGAAAAAGAAATCAATGGATGTTAAACAAAATTATATATTTTTCATCTTTTCAAGGTTAATGATGCGATTGCCTTTTAAACAAAAGTCAATAACGGGAAAAATACCCAAAAAAGTAGGATTACCCTTAAACTGTTGTGTATTGGACGGAACCACTTGCTTCCTTTGTTCTAGTTCAGCTTCAACCATTTGAATAAGCATTTTCTCAATTTCTATCTTAGCAGCCTAAACAATACCATTGCAGATTATTTAAGCAAAATCAATATGATATGTATTAGTTTAGAATCTTCATTAATGGAAGTAAACAAGAGTGCATCAACTTAAAAGGTCAAAATACAAAACAGATAAACATGTAAAAATGGTTTAACCAGTTTGTAGCAATATTCGAGTCAACAAAATATCATATCATTAAAAACACATCTATAACAATCAAAGGTAAACGATAATTTCATGTAGAACAGTCAAACATACCTCTTCTCAATCAAATAAACGGTATTCATCACCACCAAAGCCATTTAGAGGATATGTGGCAGGTACCACGGCATCAATTGATGGGTAAATCAGTTAGAAGGACGAAAAATCCTTGAAGAACTGACTTAAATGATCTTGCAGATGTATCCCCAAGACACATAATAAAACCAAATAAATGGAAAGTTGGTTCACCCTAAAGCAAAAAAAGATGCAAGTTTTAATGCCATGAAGAATTGCAGACAAAGGTCATGACACTAAAAGATAGACCAACATGCTTTACAGTAACCATGTAACTATTTATAGAGAAGTTTTAAACCCAATGAAACAGATATAAATATTGTAATATAGTTATGAGAGGACCCAAAAGATCATTACCTCTCATGCTTTAAGAACAACGAGATGAGGCGTAACCAAGCTCCGGATGAACTTGTCAATCACCTAAAGCAACATATAACAGGTATATATAACCACAGTAGTATTCAGAAACATATGGTATTCAACAAAAACATAACACTAAATAACATCAATATGTACCTAAAGCATCTAATTGCTTCTTCCAAGAACCTTTGTTCTTCTCTTTGTAATAGGATGAATCCATAGTTGCATTTATCATAGATACAATGTGTAGAAGCAAATTCATAGGCTCTAAGTAGACAACCACATTATGGTCAAATCATATGAACAGTAAACAAAACATACAACCCAACTGTAATAAGCAATCCTTGAATGGCGAAGACAAAGAAACAGCAGCCTTAGACCTGCAAAGAAATACAAAAAAATAGACCTGCAAAGAAATACAAAAAAAAACTGAAACAAATTGGAACCAAATCGAAACTAAAAACAAAAAATTAACATTATAAAATTCGGAACAAATTGGAGATTTAATGTAACATAAGAACGGAGAAAACTTTCACACCTCTAGATCAACTGAATAAAAACTTTACATGAGGCTGGTACATTGAATTCTTGAATATTTCTTTTCAAACATCTTCTGTGGTCTATATGATTGGGATCCATAGGTAGAGCTAGTAGCAGGATACACATCCTGGAAATGATAATTTTGATCTCCCTGTGACAGAAAAGAGTAAAATGATTGAGGAGAATAGCTATCAAACTGATTTCTAGAAAAGGTTGAAGTCGATTGAAACGATGATGAATGTCTATATCCTGCCCCTTCTTCCCTTGTACTCCTGCCCTCCCATCGATTAACCAGATATATTATTCTTCGTAAAACAACTTATCGAAAGCAAATTGTGAGCGCAAAATCTAAAATCTGAATTGAAAACCTTAACTCTTTGAACTTTTAAGATATCGATTTCTGTACAGCTTACGAAGCCGGTAGAAAGGCGGAAGCAAATCCAGTGACACCTTTAAAAAACAGGACATTAACTAACCTTCAAGCAACAATCACCGCCAATCGACGTCGATTAAACGGCGTGTGGCCGTAAAAGGGGCCGGCGGTGGACAACCACTTGCCTCTGATGCGTGAGAAGGATCTCGTGCTCCCGCCGTGGCCGTCTTCGCCCATCGGATTTCTATCCCTCGATGTAAACCTGAACCTGCAAAATCGATGGTGAAGAATAGAGAAAGAGAGCGTGTTTGAATTTCAGATTTCGTTGAGAGAGAGAGAAGACGATAAAGGGTGATGATTATAGTATGCGTGAGATGCCCTAATGTGGCTGAGTTTGACCAACCGAGGGAAGAGAGATGCTGGAGTGTGGCTGTGATGTAGCTACCGAGAGAGAACGTGGGCTGTAACAGGTGGAGGTGGGCGGCGCCCTGATCTGGTTGTTGGATGGAGGCGTCAGGCGTGCAAGAAAGGAGTAAATGCAGACCTTCGCCATCGAGGAGGTGGTAGCGTGCGAAGAATTAAAGACCGGCCAAAAGTAAAGAGGTTTTTTACCTTTTCAACCCTGAGGCTTTTACATGTGTAATCAACGACCATCTCTTGTAATTACTTTTTATGCATTAGAGGTTTGTACATATTGCACAATTACTTGTACGCATCTTAAGGATTAAGGAATTTTCATGACGAAAATGCCCTTTAGGGCAATATGTATTATATATAGTAATAGATATATATATATGGGAAGGATCATGCGAAAACCCTTTATATTGCGAAAACGCGAAACCAATATTAAAACCTACATAACTTATTCATACGTTAAGGTTTTTTCATAAAATTAGCGCCAAATGTCTTAGAATTACGTTATCTTCAATTCTGGAAACAAATACTAAAAAAATTTAACGTTTTTTTTTACGTGTGATAGACATGTGTATCACGTGTGATACACATGTGTATCATCGTCATTACTACTGCACAAAAACGAATTATCATGTGTAAAAACACTCCTTATGTTAAAAACATATTAAAAACACTAAAGCATTTATGGTACTAATGATAATGAAACATAGTGCACATGTGTAAATATAATTAAAAAAAGTTATAAAGTGTTATTTTTTCCATTAGATATAAAGATAACATAACTATAAGACTTATGGTGCAATTTCCTTATAAAACTAGTAATGTATACCACATATATGAGATTTTTTTGGCATGGTACACATGTGTATCATTAAAAAAACACAAAAAAAATGACAGAAATATAACACATATGGTGCGTCTTAGAGAAAACAAATATTAACTCATACTAAAGTGTGAGTTTTTTTTGTCGTACACATGTGTATCACAGAAAAAAATAAAAAAACGTTAACTTTTTATTTTTTGTTTTTATAGAATTAAAGATAACATAATTATAAGACTTTTGGTGAAAATTTTTAAAAAATATATTAACGTATGAAAAAGTTATGTTGGTTTTAAAATGGTTTTCGCGTTTTCGCAAAATATATGCGTTTTCGCATGATCCTTTCCCTATATATATATATATATATATATATATATATATATATATATATATATTGGGGAAAGTTATTGTACAAAGGATACTTTCCGTGCGAAGTGAGCGAAAGAGGGTAATATTGTGCGCGACGCTTGATAATCACGCAAAATCTTGCCACCTTGTTTTTGGTAGCAAAATGGTGTCAAAAGGGCAATTGTCACCATTTTGCCACCAAAATATGAATGGTGTCAAAAGGGCAATTGTGACCATTGACTTTATTTCATAAGCAATTGTCACCATTTTGTCACCAAATATGTTTTTGGTAGCAAAATGGTGTCAAAAAGGCAATTGTCACCATTTTGCCACCAAATATCATAATCGCAAGTTATCAAGCTGACGAACTTAAAAAAAATTGCCACCAAATATGTTTTGGTAGCAAAAATGGTGTCAAAAAGGCAATTGTCACCATTTTGCCACCAAATATGTTTATTTCATAAGCACTTGCCACCATTTTGCCACTAAATATGTTGTGAAAAAAAGTACAGGTCATAATCACGCAAGTTATATATAACTATGCAAGCTTTATATTATAAGCAATTGTCACCAGTTTGCCAGCAATATGTTGTGAAAAATGTACATGTCATAATCACGCAAGTTATAGATAATCACGATAGCTATATTCTCATAAGCAATTGTCGCCATTTTGCCACCAAAATATGTTTTGGTAGCAAAATGGTGTCAAAAAGGCAATTGTCACCATTTTGCCACCAGATACAATAATCACGCATGCTTTATTTCATAATCACGCAAACGTCACCTGGACGCATAGTCGAGTTCTAAAAAAAGTGTTGATAACTTCAAAAAAAGTCTAGCAATACTATACTCGAATTAAAGAGAATTAAATGCTCGATTTTATTGTGTAATATTTTAAAAAAACCGATGTCATATGAAAAAGTTATAGACGTATAAAAAGAGATGGGGGAAACGTTTTTGTAGGTTATACCCATTTTACCCCTCTAGGTTATTTGCACGCTTAATTTTTTTTGTTTTGCATCTGGATTAGATCTCTCAAATCTGGACCACTCATTTATCAAAATCAAAGGCTAACATCACTTTGCACACTTCGCACGGAAATATCACTTTGTATTTGAACTTTCACCTATATGCGTGTTTTTTTGTAGGTTATACCCATTTTACCCCTATATGCATGTTTATACAAAGGACGGAAATATCACTTTGTATTTGAAACTTATTTGTAGGTTATACCCATTTTACCCCTATATACTTTTTTGTATTTGAAACTTTTTTTTGTAGGTTATACCCATTTTACCCCTATATGCGTGTTTATACAAAGGACGGAAATATCACTTTGTATTTGAAACTTTTTTGTAGGTTATACCCATTTTACCCCTATATACTTTATACAAAGGACGGTTTGCGTGCGAAGGGATATCATCCGTTCATCTGCGTGTTTTTTTTTATCTGACGACGCTAAATTGTTTCCCATCTTCAGCGTTATTTTAGACGCTTAATTAAAAAAAAAAGACACGGAGTCTTTAAAAGGGTTATTAACGTCTTTTTACCTTTAAATAAAAGACGCAAAGACAACTTTAAATACGCATCAACAAAAAACACGCATACCTCAACCTTTTAGACACAAAATAACGCATACGTTCACTGTTTTCACGCAACTGAATAAAAACCACTAAGCTGAACATAATTTAATTACTCATCAACAAAAAAACATGCATACCTCAAACTTTTATACACAAATCACGCATATGCTCACCTTTTTCACGCAATTTTAATAAACCACTATACGAATCATAATCTAAACGCAGACATTAAAATTACGTCATAATCACGCATTTACTCGTTGATCACCGTAAAAATCAATGACTAACATCGGAACAACAATATAACGCATGTTCATTATGATAATAACGCAAACATAAAAAGTAAAATCATTCTTCATTAAAAACCAACTTAATAAAAAAAAAAGACAACATCATCTAAATTACATCATAAAGATCTAGACAAAGGAAGCAAGAAAATTCATCTTCAAATCAACAGAAACTTTAATCAGCTGCATGATCTTCCAAATAGCTTGAACCTGGTCCTCATCAGCTATAGCCAGGTCAACCAAAAAAAAAACAGAAATATCACGCAATGACGAAGAAGGCATAGCAAGCAACTCATTCATGATTTTGTCATGATCAGCAACACCAGCTCTGAAAACATTCAGGTGTTGCTTCAGAACATCGCTAAAAAGAACATCCTTATTGAAATGCTTCATAACTTTATCACGCACTTTCTGCTTCAGTATATCAGAAGAAGGTGGTATCGTTGATGACGAGGACGAAGAGGCCATCTTCAGAGAATGTATTATTCTATATTTCACTCAACTCAAAAATAAAAACTGTAAAATAACGCAAATCCACTATATAAAGAGGTAGAAAACCCTAATTCTAAAATCGGACGGTCTAGAATGAAAACATTAAAATTATTATAATAAGATATACTTAAAATAATAATAACTAAATAATAAAATAACACACTGGGTATATAAACAAACAAATGAAAAGGTAAACCCTAAAACCACCATTTCTATACTGTAAACACAAAAAACCACCAAAACACAAAACGATGGCTTCTTCCTCCTCTCCATCACAAGCAAAGAAGATCGTGAAGGATCTTCTTAAAAACAAAATTGAAGATGAAAAGCTAATGGATCAAGTATCAAGGAACTCCTTAGGGATGCTAACAATCCTGACTTCAAATAACGTCAGGGATGATATGAACCTCATTAGCGAGCTCATTCTAGAAGATACAACAGACTTCGTTGACAATGCTGCTGCCTACATTTCTGAACAAATTAGGCTGGACACTGAGATAGCTAAGAAGATCAAGGAACTGCTGCATTAAACACTGGAAAACAACAAACGCAAGCAAAAGGGATTGAAAGGGATCGACAATTTATAGTGTAATGCATGTTTAGTTTCCATCTTCTTTATTTTCAAAAAATGTAATGTTTACATTCTAATGAAAATATATCGATCACCCTTGACTATCAAAAAACAGGTCCTATTGAAAAATACGCAAAAACGATAAACAAAACATGCACAACTTCTCTAAAAAACACAAAACATAAAAAACTAAAAGAATAGCGCAACTATTATCACAATTACGCATTCGGTATGCAAAACCGCAAATTATAAAAAAAGCATAATTGAATATTCACTATCATTAAAAAAATAACGCATGTTATTTACAAAATTACGCAACTGAAAAAAACCATGGTATTTACAAAATAATGCAACTGCATCTACTATTCACCATCCTCATAATCTGAACCAACTTTTTTACCTTTACATGTCCTTCTATCATGGCCAGGGAGCCCACAAACCAAGCATTTCCTGCTCCTTTTACCAGCGCGGCTACTCGCTTGTTCCTTCTTTGATTTAATTCTTTTATGAGAGTCACGTCCTTTGTTTTTAATACCACCAGGAAGTTTTGTGCTTCCATCAACAGGCTGATTGGCTCTTGAAAACTCAGCAAACCTATCTCTGCGATTTTTAGGAACAACTGGTCGATTCTCTTCATCAACCTTCTTCGCCATTTCTTTCATCTGATCCCTTACAGAGCACAGGGCCTCAAGGTCTAGAGATAGGCGATTAATTATATATTCATAGGAATACATAATATCACGCAAAACATTGTCTACTTCATGAGCATTAGAAAAATTAGAATCAATGCTTAGGGGCATAGCTTTTTTGCCTTTATTAAGTACAGCTTCCTTGGTCCAACGCTTCATGATGTACTTTTGAGGGATTTCAAGTACCTCAAACATCGTCAATACATAAAACACATGAGAGCACAACAACCCATAACGCTTAAACCGTTTATAGCTACATGTACATGTAATATCACCATCAATCCTTGCAAAGTCAACCTAAAAAAAAAGAAAAAAGGACAACATATAAACACACATAAAATCACGCAGTCTGCATTTTATAAAATATTGCAATCATATATTACAAATCACGCAAAGCTATAATAATACTTACTTCCAGCAAACCAGGGCCAATTGCAGCATGATCTTTAATAGAAACCTTTGCAGTATTATCACCAGTTACGGTATTCATGCCATAACAGTTCTTGGTACTGCAATATATCTCATCTTGGACATCATTAAACATAGCCCTCGTGTATATGCGTGCAGCTTGTTCCTCAATTGCAAATTCAGTCCACAGGTCAGGAAAAGTGTATCTGAAGTCATGATCATTTTTTTGATGGGTGTGTCTTTGAATCTCAAGTGAAGCTTCATAATGGTTAAAAAATTCCAAAAGCGTCATTTGGGAATTTGTAACCTGAGGAAAAAATGATTCTCACTCTCTGATCTAGAGGTCGTGCGCATGAGACCAGACATCCACTCATCTCGAAAATACGTAGGAATCCACAATACTCTCATCTCAAACATCTCATATAACCACTTGTTAGATGCCAGGTCAGAATCATTAATAATTTTTTGCCACTCCGCATCAAAAAATTCAGGGTCAATAGAATCCGTCCACACAATGCTACACATTGCCTCTTTAAACTCGTCATTATTACACAATGCAGGTCCAACCTTCAAAAAATACATAAAAAAAACGCAACACATAAAAATGTAAACACGCATGAACAAAATATTAAATCACGCAACCATTAAAATTAATTACGCATGATACTATAAAATCACATCAAAACTAAAAAATTACGCAAAAAATCAAACCTTATTAGCAACTTTCATTATGTTCCACATGCACAGTCTATAACGACACTGGTCGAAAACATTTTCAATTGCAATCTTCATCGCAGGGTCTTGGTCTGTAACTACAACCTTGGGTTGACATCCAAAAGACTTCAAAAACTTCTCAAGAAGCCACATGTATGACTCCGTTATTTCACATTACAACAGACCAGCACCAAAAGAAACATTACGAAAATGGTTATCAATTCCAGTGAAAGAAACAAAAACCATCTTGTACCTATAATAAAAAACGTAAAAATCATATTCAACTTATCACGCATTTGATTAATTGTAATCACGCATAATATAATAATAATAACGCATGCAATAAACATTATCACGCAAGTGATAATGAATAAAAACCATACTTGTTTATGTTGAAGGTTGCATCAAAAGAAACAATCTCTCCAAATGCTTGATAGTTGGCCTTGCATTCACCATCAGCCCAGAACATTGCAGTAAGTTTCCCCTCGTCGTCAACCGTGTACTCAAATGAATAATCAGGAAGAAAATCTTTCTTGTTCAGCATCCTTCTAACAACAATCTCAGCATCATACTCACCAATATAGCAGTTCAGGTCCCTTTTAAAGTTCTTGCATTCGACCACAGTCGCTCCAACTTTCTCAAAACCTCCAGATTTTGTCCTCATCACATTAAACGCTTTAACAAGACCAAGGTTAACAAAAGATAATTCATAAATCTGAGATTACTGAACTCTTGTCAGATGCCTGTTTGAGTGAAGAAAATGCATGTCTTCTTGACCCACAAGGTAGTGGTTGTGCCCCTCCACAAATTTATACACTTTGGAAGATCTCCCATCGCTCGAAGTATACACAAGATGTGCATTGCAACCAGTACGGGTAGAATACTTCTTCCTAGGCTTTACTTTCTTCTTACCCTTTCCAGATACACTACTAGAATCATACTTCTTGAACGGTTTGTTTCCTTCTTTGGAACAAAGAAAATGCTTCCCCTTAATGATACCACCCAACTCTTATTGTGATCCTTTCCTAATTGTAAATCCAGATTGTTTGGCATACTCATAGTAGAATGCCTCAGCTTCATCCAAAGAAGTAAATATCATGCCCTCTTCAGGTTTAACTGACATCGGAACAAATGGAATGTAACATTCTTCACTTCTCAATTCTGTAAATAACGCAAACACATAATAGGTAATCACGCAAACAATATTCATCAAAAAACGCAAGTGTATTTTGGTAATCACGCAACAATACAATAAAACAAAATAACGCAACCTATGAATATTAATAACGCAAACTTTTTCTCTAAGCAACTTTTGATAACGCATTATAATTAACAGAAACGCATGTAAAAAGATACACACAATACAAAAAGCACGTAAAAACTAAACTAACTTCAAATAAACTAGATCTATGAAACAACTACACCAGTTAAACATGCATTGTAACAATTACAAACATGCAAACAATAACTAATCTAAAAATCATGAGAAAATAACTTCAAAACGACTTCGATCAAAATCAAATCACGTAAACCAGCTTCGAGCATCATTACAACAGGATTTCGCATAAAAATAACTTCAAAACTGACTTCGCTCAAAATCAAATCACGTAAACCAGATTCTTACATCATTATAACAGAATTATACAATAGTTATACAATAACAAAACACAAAAACTAAGATACGAAATACAAATCATACGAAATGGACGTTGTACATATTCAGGTTCCATGATTCCTCAGAAAAAAGCAAAATTAAACTATCGCAAATTTTGAATGTCGTTTACGAGATCTGAATCTCTTAATGAATCAATATATATCGCAATGGATATTATACGTATATATATGAGGAAGATAAACTGAATCCGAATTATTAGCGCGCTTGAAATCACGCAGGAATATCTTTTAAACATGTAAAATGACAGAAAAGCCCATCCGCGTAAAACTTAAAACATTCCACGTGTCAGCCTCCCTTTCCTTCGCACGCTTCGCACAGAAAAAAGCCTTTGTATTTGAACTTTCACATATATATATATATATATATATATATATATACGTAGAGAGAGATTAATATAATAGTTTTAGTCATCACATGCTCAATTCTATTTAGGTTATAAAAGTCGCATCCACGTTGAATTATCACACAACAACCATATGATTTAAAATGCAAGGTCAAAAAATGACCTAGGAAAAAGGGTGTTACCAATTCGGGGTAACAAAGGTAGTTACAAGCGTCCCATGAGTAACCATCCGGTTTTATACAGTTCTGCCTTAAACGTGGCTAAACGACATTCTTAATAACGCATTTCAATAAAGTTGCTCTCTGGTTGTGTTAATGGGTGACTTACTCAAATGGGATCTACAACAGCTCCTATTTATGCTATAAGAGAGTATGAGCATTTCAACACATGGTACAAGCAATCGCTACATCAAAATCAGGAAATTCTTTCAAATGTCCCCTGAAGTCGGCTAAGAACAGTTAAGTTCGCTAAGACTTGTTTAACTTCGCTAAGAACAATTTTAAGTATGCTAAGACATGTCACAAATACGTTAAATAAAGAAAGTTTCGATGTCCGCTATGGTGAGAATGAAGTCCTCTAAGACTAACTTGAAGTACTCTAAGAACAAAATTAAGTACTTTAAGAACAAAATGAAGTACTCTAATTTGTTTTTTCAAGTCCGCTAAGTGAAACTTGAAGTTCTCCAAGAACAACTTGAAGTACTCTAAGACTTTTTATTTATTTATTTATTTATTTTCAAGTCCTATAAGAAGAAAAAAAATCAAGTCCGTTAAGAAGAAAAAAATCAAGTCCGCTAAGAAGAAAAAAATCAAGT
>JBCNJP010003383.1:0-42235 GCA_039602395.1 Deinandra increscens subsp. villosa | reverse complement strand
AAGTTTCAAGAAAAGAATGCTCCCTTGATTTTGAGTATACTACTTGGTACGAGTTAGCGAAAAATTTGGTTCAACAAGAATTCAATATGGCATATCACAATGGCCCTAGCTTAGCTCGAAGTTATAGAATAGTTACTACACATACATACTTGATCACAAATCCGATACATAATAAATAAAAAAAACCAGTTAGCCAACATCAGGTACCATTTGGGCTATGGGAGTTGCATTCAAGTTGTATTATTACAATACAACTATGCTCTAGAAATGAGAAAGTAAGGATCTTAAAAGATCAAGGCAATGCTGTAAACGATCAAGATAATGAAGGCTGACACAAGTTCCCCATAGGCAACCACTTGGATCAATACGATGCTGCCTCTACTGAAGCTAAATAATCGCGCTATTAGCACGTCATGATAACGTGGTCTGAACATAAGAGTTCAGAGGGGTATGTAGGGAAGGTATAATAGGAACCTCCCAAGCTAGGAGAAAGATTTAAGAACAGGAAGAGGTATTACACTCTCTTCCTGAACTCCGCATACGAACCTTGTCTGGGTACTACGGCCAATTTTTTAGTCTAGAATGATTCCGAGCAGCAACATGCTCGTCATGAATAAGGGCATGATCCTCTGGTCCGATTTGACGTATGTGAAGTAGAAGGTACACATTTCGCTGTTGGTGAAGAGTACTTAAGAATAATAGGCTCCTTGCTGTGAGTACGAAAGGTTAGGTGATTAAAAAGAGATACAGTAACCAGGTGTGTGTGGGAGTGAGTATAACGATGCATGAGTAAAATGTTAAGTGTTCAACTAATGCAAAAGGTTACAGTCTAAGACGAAAATCTTAGTTCACTGTAACCATAGGCTCTAATACCATTCCGTCACACCCCAATTACTACTAATGGAGTTTTACTGTGTGGGGGTGTGTGCAAACTAGGATCCTAATCCATTAGTCACACCAAACAACCATTAAAGTAAAAAGTTTTGCATTTTTCTTAAAACATAAAATAAGAGTTTTACAAATGGGGAAGCATAAACAAAATATTTAGTATTTACACAAAGCATTGTCATTCGAAATAACGTAACTTGTACAAAAACAGTAACAGAGATTTTTTTGGACTCATACATGTATACAAGTGATACTCGAATACCTGCGACCTGAGAAAAACATGTTTAAAGAAGAAGTGTCAACCAAATCTTGGTGAATTCACAGGTTTTGATAATCACGGTTAAGTTTCCGTCTGTGGACATAACAGTTTGATACTCTACAAATAAGTTATAAAGTTATGTTATATTTCTATATCGTAGGTAGCTAGCCTAAAGTTCTTTTCACTAAAAAGTTCACAACCGAAGCTGACTAATGCATGTTGGTATAACCTACGCGTTTTGCCTCCCCCTTTTCTACCAGAACAATGGTACGTGTTAGGCTAATATTGTTCTCAGTCCGACCACCATTTGGGTAGTGCATTTCATGCCCACTGAGCGGTGTTTGTCAAACCCTAGTAGTACTACTCAACATTACCTCGCTATAACTACTAACGGTCCGATTCATAAGGTCTTAAGTGGTGTGTAGCATTCTAGTGAACAAGTGATATATTGGAAACATAAAAGACTTATAAAAATTAAGTAAGTATTGTTTGCATGTTCTCTCCCCCAAAAAGGGTAAGAAGTAAAGTGGGACCATGAAACTCACATTCGGGTGCACTGCAACAAAAGCGCTTGAATAAGTGTAACCCAATATGTGTGGCCTAATATGAGTATATAATTGAGTCAGTCAGTGTTGTCTAAAAGACCCATTGTTTAACAACAATGCAAACAATTGAAGTTGCTTATCAACTAGCAGATTGCAGGGAGTGACTCAAGGCCGACCATGTTGACCCGATGACACGTTGGTTGGTCTAGTTCTTGATAGTGTTATGACCAATTAAGTTCACATGATTCATATTACCATTCAAATTCACCTTTCATGCATTAACGGTCCATATAGCATACGAGTTCCGATAAAAGTTTCTTTTTACCGAAAGTTCTACCATACACACATACATACGTCCTAATGTTTTAAGCAATACATGTATGAATGAGTACATACATAAACATAACCATGTATTGCTCCCAAATTCTGTCATTATAATACCTGAGTCCGTCGGACTTAACTTCAGAATTACCATCTACCCCTCGCAGTGCTTCAGCTGCGAAGTTTTCTTCCTTTAAAGCTTCTTGTTGGGCATCGCGGATCCGATCCGGCAATCCCGTGTGGATGGTAAGTTGCAGCGCTCGTACCCGTCGAGGCTTTTCATACTCTTTCCGACTTAATGCATCAGCCACAACATTGGCTTTTCCCGGGTGATATTTAATTGCTAAGTCATAGTCATTCAGTAGCTCGACCCACCGTCGTTGTCGCATGTTGAGATCCTTCTGATTAAAGATGTGCTGTAAGCTTTTGTGGTCGGTAAATATCGTGCACTTTGTTCCGTAGAGGTAGTGTCTCCAAATCTTGAGTGCATGAATAACGGCTCCCAATTCCAGATCATGCGTTGTATAATTCTTTTCAGTATCCTTTAGTTGCCTGGACCCATAGGCAATCACTTTATCCCGTTGCATCAACACGCAACCGAGTCCTTGAATAGATGCATCACAGTAAACCACAAAGTCGTCAATCCCATCGGGTAACGCGAGAATTGGAGCTGAACATAACATATCTTTAAGTGTTTGAAACGCGCGTTCTTCTTTTTCACCCCATCTGTATTGCACTCCTTTGTGCGTTAAAGCTGTTAAGGGTTGAGCCAATTGCGAGAAACCCTTGATGAACCTTCGGTAATATCCGGCAAGTCCCAAAAATTGTCGGATTTCGGTCGGCGCTCTTGGAGTAGGCCAATTCTTGATAGCTTCCACTTTTGCTGGGTCGACATGAATTCCATTCTGATCGACAATGTGTCCAAGAAACTGGACTTCGCGAATCCAAAAGTCGCACTTAGAAAACTTAGCATAAAGCTGTTCCTTGCGGAGCAATTCCAAGATAAGACGCAAATGCTCCTCGTGTTCTTCCTTTGTCTTGGAGTAGATCAAAATATCATCAATGAAAACGATCACAAACTTATCGAGGTACGGCTTGCACACTCGATTCATCAGATCCATAAACACAGCAGGCGCATTAGTTAGCCCAAACGGCATAACTAGAAATTCGTAGTGACCATATCGAGTCCTAAAAGCAGTCTTGGGGACATCCTCATCTCGAACACGAAGTTGGTGATATCCAGACCGTAGATCAATCTTTGAGAAGTAGCTCGAACCTTGCAGCTGGTCGAAGAGATCGTCGATTCGAGGAAGCGGATACCGATTCTTGATCGTAACCTTGTTAAGCTCTCGGTAATCAATACACATTCGGAACGTTCCATCCTTCTTCTTAACAAACAATACTGGTGCTCCCCACGGAGACGAACTTGGACGAATGAATCCCTTGTCGAGTAACTCTTGAAGTTGCGCGGAGAGTTCGTTGAGTTCGCTTACCGCCAAACGGTAAGGTGCGCGTGCAATCGGAGACGCTCCAGGAACCAAGTCGATTCCAAACTCTACTTGTCGAAATGGAGGCAAACCAGGCAGATCTTCAGGAAATACATCTTGGAAGTCGCGGACTATCGGGTAGTCGTCTATTCTGCGCTCGGGAAGTGTCGAATCGGTGACGTTTGCAAGAATCGCGAAGTGACCTTTACGAAGGCACTTTTGAGCTTTGAGGAACGAAATAATACCGGTTACTGTTCCACCTTTTTCACCTTGAACCGTTAACACTTCACCGTCCTTGAGTGGAATACGAACCACTTTTTCCTTACATAAGATTTCAGCTCGATTTTCAGATAACCAATCCATTCCTACTATAACATCAAAACTACCAATCGGGAAAGGCATAAGGTGGATTCCTAATGTATGGCCAGCTAGTTCTAACTTACAGTCCTTAACTATCTGGGTTGTATCATGAAGTTTACCATTTGCTAGCTCTACCACATACTTAGCGTCTAGGGCGATAGGTTTAGCATTAATCAATTTAGCAAATTTTGTAGAAATAAAGCTTCTTTCAGCACCAGAATCAAATAATACAGTAGCAAAGAAACCATTAAGGATGAATTTACCGTTAATCACGTTGGCATCATTGCGAGCTTCACCCTGACCCATGACGAAAGCTCGACCTCTACCATTTCCACCATTCCCGTTGCCATTCCCATTGCCATTCCCATTGCCATTACCTCCACCGTTACCATTCCCACCGTTATTTCCTTGATTATCCGTTACCCTGTCTTCTCAGCTGTGGGCAGTCTCTTCTTAATGTGGCCTTGGGCACCACATTCAAAACAGCCACGGGCTCCACCATTGTTGTTCTGGTTCTGACCGTTGTTGCCCATTGCCCGATTGTTCCCATAGTTGTTGTTTCCATGATTGTTGTTGTTCCTCCTGGGGCGGTTTTGTTGCTCAGGTAGAGTTGCCCAACAGTCTTTTGCTTCGTGGCTTCCTTTGCCACACCTTTCGCAGCTCAGATTCTTCCTACAATTACCAGCATGATGCTTTCCGCACTTGTTGCACAGAGGCAGGTTACCCCTGTAGTTGCTTTGACCATTGCCACCCTGGCGGTAGTTACCACTGTTGTTTCCAGACCTCTTGCTTTGGCTTTGGGAGTTGAAAGACCTCCCAGTGCTGTTTCCAACACTCTGATTGTTCATTGAGTTCTCAGGAGCTTCATCATCAGCTTTTCTTTTGCCACTAAGGGCAGTCTTCTCAGTGGCTTTCGCAGGAAGTGTACCCTTCTCAACCTCCTGATCAGTAAGTTTGTGAGCCAAACGGATGGCTTGCTGCACGGTTGCGGGGTTGCTGGCGGTCACCAAACTCTTGATTTGAGGCGCGAGGCCTTCCAGGTAACGCTCAATGCGTTTGAACTCAGCATCAACCATCGTGGGGCACAGGACCGCGTACTCATGGTAACGCGCAGTGTACTGCTCAACTTCAGACCCAATCATCTTCAGGTTCAAGAATTCGCCCTCTAACTTCTTCACTTGGTCGCGGGGACAGTACTCATCCATGATCAGTTCCTTGAATGCTTCCCATTGCATGTTATTAGCCGCATCAATCCCAATCATCTGGATCTCGGCGTTCCACCAGGAGAGAGCAGCTCCCTCAAAGGTACCAGTAGCAAACTTCACCTTGCTTTCAGCCGGGCAATTACACATGGAGAAAACCTTCTCGGACTTCTCGATCCACCTGAGGAGTCCTACCGCTCCTTCTTCACCCGAAAACGTTAGTGGCTTGCAGTCCATGAAGGACTTAAACGTGCAGTGGTGGTTTCCTGATGCAATAATAGTTCGGGTTCAAATTTTAAACAGGTCAAATATAATTCGCTTTGTGCCTTAACCGGCATAATAGTTACCCTGTGCGGCGTATGCAGCTTGGACGGCTGCCACCGCGGCTTGCACGTGTTCGTTGATCATCGCTTGCAGCTGTGCAGGCGTCATGTTGATGTTGTTCCTTCCGTGTCCCCTTCCAGACATCTTGCTGAACAGTTAAAGTAGCCAGTGTTCAGTCACAATTATACTTTATACATATCCCATAATATGTATATTAGCCATTTTCCCGTTATCCCTCTATTAGTCCAGAAAATTTTGTGCAAAATCGAGGCGTCGTCGAGGAAAGTCGTAAGTCAGCTATCGTCGAAGGTCGGCTTCCCCATAAAAGTCACCGTCGGCGTAGTCATCGTAGTAGAAATCAGGACGTAGCGTGTAGCATCGTTTCGTTGTCGCTTTCCCCGGAAGTAATGCGCGCAGTAGTGTTCGCGTTTCGTATTCGTGTGTGAAAATTTTCCTAAGGTTTTCCGTTAGACTTCCTAGACACGGTCTATATATATATTTATATATATATACATACATACGTACTAAGCTTTTACTTACACAGCAGAGCGAGTATCCCAGGTTGGCACGTAAAAATTTTGTTTTGGGAATTTGTTTATTCGTTTGTAACTAAGGTTTCAAGTTGCAGTTTCCAAATCGTTTTCCAAAATTGATTCCAGTTCTCTGCAACTTATGGCTCTGATACCAATCTGTCACACCCCCAAATAACCACTAACGGAGTTTATACCGTTAAGGGGTGCGGCTAGACCAGGATCCACAACCATTAGTTACAAATACTAAATGAATAAAAGTTAGTTCAAAAATCAGTTATAAAATAAAGTTTCAAATACAAACGCAGCGGAATAAGTATTGTCTTCAGCACTAACCACGTGCTTTACAAATCAGTGTATTAAATCCCCAATTTATTTTAATTAAAATAAAAGTCTTCATGTGCCATGCCAACCCGCTCCGGATACTCCTTAGCGATCTGCAAAAGTTTAAACCACGCAAGTGTCAACCTAACGGTTGGTGAGTTCACAGTGGGCTTGTCATGCATTGGCCCGGTCTCATAATCATAATTTGTATCAAGGTATTCTTACATAGTATTCGTTTGTGAAAAGCAATGCTAAATGTTATGTCTTAGTTTATAAAGGAATTGTCCGTGACCTACGTCATCGGGTATGAACTAGTTTTGTAAAGTTAAAGTGCTCAACCGATATCGCGGGTAGCTAATCCGTTGTTCCATGCACTAAGGAAGTTTGCACCAAAGCTGACTATAATTTAATGTAGTGGCCGTGCCATCTAGTACTGCGGACCTACGTCATCGCGGTTTTGCCTCCCCCGTGTCCTCTCGGGATCACGGTCAAATAGGCTGATATTGTACCTCCGTGCACTCCCCGTGCCACGGGGCGGAGTTTGTCAAACTCCAGTAGATCTACCCAACATCCCCTCGCTTTACAATTAATGGTACAATTAGTTGAGGACTTTTAAGTTTTCAAGGCATCCTTAGAAATCATGTGATATCATGTGGTTTAGACTTTAACCTACACTAGCCATATTAAAACAGTTTACCGGATTCTCATGAATCTCAAAAATGTTTTCAGTTTCGTTTCAGAAATCGTTGTTTTGGTAATTCGCAAGTGCTTCCCATAAAGCACTTCAGGTTCATCAAGTGGGTGCCGAGCACTCCAGGTTTTTAAGTTTATCAGGGAGGTGCCCAGCACTCTCGAGTTGTCAGCATTGTTTTACTTTTAGGTATTCGGTGTGACCCAATCGGGTTCACGGTAATCGGGTTAGTGACACTCACCTTTGGTTGCACTGCTACACTTGCTTAATAATCCAAGTATTGCTTATCGAAGACCTATGAACACGTTTAGGTCTTAAGTATTAGTTTTGTGTCTAATCTTTACTTAACGTCACTATGGCCCATAACATAGCACGTTTGGAACTATGACTCGACATACAGACACACGACACCGAGGGTTGATCATAAACAAGGGTTCATATATATATATCAGAAATCAAAGCATGTATCATCATGGCATAATCATGTAAGTCATGGTATAACATTCAAGCAAATTGTACAAGTTTAGATTCTGGTCTCAGTTTCGCTAGCAGTTTCGCTAGTCAGTTTCGCTGTGTGCACGGGCAGCACTTTCGCTAGGCAATACCCGATGACACAGTTTCACTAGGCTAGTTTCGCTCGAAACTGTTGGCACAGTTTCGCTAGCCTAGTTTCGCCCGAAACTGGTTTGAACTTTCGTTCAGGGAATTTCGCTCGGTAGATTCGCTCGAGCTGGTCTGGTTGGTTTACCCGGCGACACTGCAGTTTCGCTGCATAGTGTCGCTGGAAGGAGATATACATAGTTTCGCTGGACAGTTTCGCCCAGAGAACACCACAGTTTCGCTGGTCGCGAAAAACATACGGATCAGCCTAAAAATCAACCTAACAGCTTCCATTTTACATGCAATTCATTGTTTAGCATACATAGGCATTTACCAACATAAATCAGTAAGCTTTAACACCTTAAACATGCATTTTATCATCAAATCACCCAAAATACATATAAAACCCTAAAATGACTAAAATAGCATAAATCTTTATCATGGATGGATTTCACACGTAAAGTTATCAACTTTATGGTAGATCTAGCAATCCTAAGCAACATATCAGAAGATCTAACAATAACACAGAGATCTAGGCATGCTTTATGAAGAAACACATAGAAAAGCATAGAAAATGGCATAAAGGAAAGGTTTTGGGACTCACGATTCGATCAGGGAATCGAATGGATGTTGTCTTAGGCTGAGATCTTGGTTTCTCTTGATGGTTTTTGGCTGACCAGATTTCCAGAGAAGAATGTGTGTGTTTGTGGTGCAAATGAGGCAAATAGGAGAACTAGGGTTTATTAAGGTTATTTATATCAGGGGCTAGTTTCGCTGGCAGTTTCGCTGGCCCAGCGAAACTGGCTTTGGTCACATTTAACAGATTAGTTTAGCTAGCTACCGGGCGACACTACAGTTTCGCCCGGTAGTTTCGCTGACTGCACAACTTAGGCACTTTTCACATAATCAAGGATTTACAATTTGTCATGCTATTCATAATATTAAATCATTCATTTAAATCACATTGCACATAATGACAACAATAAATGAACACATAGCACATATGGGCGGGTTCGATGATCAACCAAAGGACGTGGACGTATTCGGCCTAGTTAAGCATTAGTTACTTAAGTTAACACTTATGACGTAACTAACGGAGATTGTCTAACGGAAGTTAACCTTGAAATTCTCGGATGTCACATCAAGAGTTTGAATTTTCACAGTCGTCTTCATGACAACTATCAAAATTCAGGGGCAATTGTTTGGGCTGATATTTCGGGATCCTTGGCGGAAGCTCAAGTAGTCTAGTATCCTCAGACGGGTTGAGAATCCTGACAGGTTCGGGAATCCTGAATTACAGTTATCGACTAGCCAATATGTTGTTCCTCGTATTTATTTGCTTGCAGGTAAAGAAAACGTGTAAAACAAGCCTAAAGACTCGGACACATACTATAGAACGTGGACTAAGTGGTCCACAACGTTCATATTGACTTAGTGGGGAAAATCCCTAAAATATAGAACAGTTGGTTATTTTATTTCAGGATCCTTGTCGGAAGCTCAAGTGGTTCAGTATCCTGACAGGTTCGGTATCCTGAAACGCAGTTATTGACTAACCGTTTCAATTGTCCACGTGTCCTAATTAATTGCAGGA
Organism: Deinandra increscens subsp. villosa; assembly: GCA_039602395.1. Taxonomy (NCBI): domain Eukaryota; kingdom Viridiplantae; phylum Streptophyta; class Magnoliopsida; order Asterales; family Asteraceae; genus Deinandra; species Deinandra increscens. The sequence continues at coordinate 33,113 of JBCNJP010003383.1, read as the reverse complement.
TTAAAGGGACATGTAAATAAAGGCTAAAGACCAGGTCAAGCATTAAGGAACGTGCCATAACTGATTTCTAACGTTCATAAAGACTTGGGAATGGAATCCCTTATTTTTAGCACTTTCGGTTATTGCCTTGTAACTATATAAATAGAGGTTTTGATCGACTTAGGAACACACACAATACTGATTCACTCTAGCTCTGATAGTACTCAGTCATTGTAGCACTTAGTGTCGATCGATCAAACCTCCAAAACACTTGTAATTTCCACTTTCGTATCAATAATATTGTGAGGAAGCAGGCTCTTCAGGTCAGCTCCCGGGGTTTTTTTGCTAGGATTCCTAGAGGCAACTCGAAGAATCCTAGATTTTACCCTCGTTACATCCTTGTGTTCAACTTTACATTTCGAGCATATCGACAAGCACACTACCTCACATTCTAAGTTTGGAATACGAGATTCCTTTGTGAATTTTTGACCAAAACATGAAAGTTGTTAGCATGATGGTATATATCATGTTTCATTGTTTGTTAGCATGATGATTTATATCATGTTTGATTGTTTGAAGTTATAAAAGAACTTTAAAGCCCGCTTGAACTTATCTAAAATATATAGTTTTTTAAGATTCTAAAACAAATTAAAAAAGAGCACCATACAAATGATAAATTTGACCGTCGCTCATAATGTACAAAAAGAGATTATATATAGAACGTGTAAAAAAACGTTATACTTTCAAGAATCACTTAATTGACGTAATTTTAGTTTTTTTTAAAAAAAAACCTTTGTTAAATCTAAAAAGTAATAAATATGTGATTGTAACACATGCAGTTTAAAATGTACAATGTTTTATACTTTTAAATATGTTATAGATAAGCTATTCATATGTTTTTAACATGATATTTGACATATTTATTCGATGGAAAACGAATAAAGAAGTTATACAGTGAATAAGGTTGTATAAAAAATGTCAAATGTGTTGTATAGTGAAGTGATAATATGTTGCACATCAATGGTTTGAGTATATGTAAGCAAATTTTTACCGGTAATCAAATTTGGAATGTGTTCTAGAGTATAGGTAAGCATAGAAACAATTTTATGCATTGTTGGTTTATAACTATTAACATTGTATTTATTGTTAATTTGAGGTTCATGTTCATAAGTTGAAGTAAATATAGATGATTCAAGTAAAGAAACGACTCACGAGGCTTAAGGCTTGAAGATGTGATTATAATATTACACTTTTGACGATTTTCCTAAGGAAAAATCTTTATAAATATTTGTCACTTGGTATTGTATATAAGTGTACATGTAATATTCGAATATTATAATTATTTTTATTTGTTATTGTTATTATTATAATATTAATATTCGACTAGTATAATATTCTGAAATCTGACTGCCTAAAAGGGCATTTGACACTTTGACCGGATTGATGATAGATGTTTTTTTGTCATGCGAAAATGAGTTATTCTTAGTCTCTTACCGTTCTTTTTTCACTTTATGCTTAGCCAACATTTTTCTCCTCTACTAAGATAACTAACAAAAAACATGTACCACGCGCGATGTAAATTGTCGCGTTGCCATAACGCACGAACAAATGACGAATAGCACACTATAAACTGTTGTCGCCGCAATGCACGGGCACTATAAAACCAATGTAAAACCTTAAATTTTCTTTTTTCAGTGGCTCCTCTGTTAGAGGAAATTGAGGTGACACCTCCGTTAGGGGAGATTGAGGTGACATCTCCGTTAGAGGAAATTGAGGTGACACCTGCTTCAATGTCTGATGAAGAGTGGTGGACAAACTTTGGTGATGAAGTCATTAAAATTTGCAGCGCGTACGACACAAATTGACCTCCTCACAATGGAGGTTAATTGACACCCGGCTTTTGAACCCAAAACTACTATGTTATTACTGATATCTTAAAACTATGTTGATGACTTCTATCTTAAAACTCTTTTGGTTTTAAATTACTTTGTTTGTGACCAATATCTATTTCAATTCGGTTGTTTGCTATTATTTGTTTGAATTCTACAAGGGTAGATAAGCTAAATCGCTGATACAAATGAGAAAACTAATATATGTACATTCGAAGATATATCACGAGGGTATGGATAAACGAACAAAAATCAAGTACTGCGTTCGTTGTTTCCCAAATGAATTCCCAAACTGTTGTGTGGCCATAACGAGCAAACAAATGACGAATAATGCTTATGTACTGTCGCCGCCGCAACGTGCGGGTACATTACTATTTTCAATTAGTACATTTCAAGTCATGACATAAGTTCCTAACCACTTGCATGTACATCATCTTGCCCTAATAAGTCATTTACATGTAAATTTCACATAAATAATTTCTATAAATTATTTCACATACATCAAGTTTATAACATGAAATTAGTTATACGTAGCAGAATTAAATAAAATTCACGGGCAATTGTAAAACAACATGATCAAGTTGCCATGTACAACGCAAGCACACTTTCGTGATTTCGAACAATCCTTCGAGACACCGAAATTCAACACGCGGGTGCTAGGAAACGGAACACACGACTCCATGTGTCGTGTCAACCCCTCAACGGCGGAAACAGGTGGCGGCAAGGAGCAAGAAACTTTGTCTAGTTGTTTCGCCGTGTGTCACAACAGGTGAGCCAGGCACTTCGAGTGGCGCGACAGAACTGGCGGTCAACACCTTTGACCTAATTTGGTCACGTGCCGCGATAGTCGTAGCGGTCGTGTCACGTGTCATGATGACCGCTAATGAGCCAAATCGGATTTCGGTTTCAGCGGACACCACCGACGGCAAAGCAGGTGGCGGCGGCAGTGTCAGTGGAGGTGAGAGCAAGTGTGACTAAACTGTCTTGGGAGCACATGGGTTGATCGAATGCTCCATAGCGGCGATGAATGAACTTGGCAGTGGCAATCGACAGAGGAAGACCGACGGAGGGCGACGGTCGATCGGGTGTTTGGCGACGGCGATCCGGTCTGCAAGGGACATGGGCGCTGGTAGGCGAGAGAGAGAGATAGGAGATTAGGGAGGTGATTTGTGTGTTAAGCAAGTGAGTAACCCATAAACATTTACTCTAAGGTTTATTTATAATCTTCCAACAGGCCTCTATCTGTAACCAGATAAACCTAATTTTATATTTAAAATTCAAAACCCCCGAGATAATTAATCAGATTAATTAATTCATATAATTTTTAAATAAATAATAGTTATTAAATCCACTAATTATTACTAGATAAATAGTAAAGGAATAATTTCATATATATCCCTCAAAATCTTATCAAATATCATATATCATTTCTTAATAAACTTTCAATAAATACCAATTTAAACCATAACAAATATACTATTTTTAATCTTTTCTATTCTATTAGATCTTAAATAACCTAATCTCTAAAATTGGCAAAACGTTGAAGACTTCAATTGTGCTTCCATGTTTGTGTTGCTCATCTTATTTCCTTTCGTATGTATTGCTTTCGTTCTTCTTTGACTATGTATTGAATCGAATTATGGATTGTTTCATATGTGATTTCTGTTGCATCCCATGTTTTTTTGATCTCAGAATATGGATTCAACAAAATTTGTAGTGTTTGTTGTTTCTAAATGGCAAATAATAAATTAATTATAACTCAATTGTGATTTTTTTTCCTTCTTCAGTATTTAATTGTTTAAATTGTCGTTTCTTCGATATTTAACTGACTCATGTTGGTTCTATTTCTTTTTTTAGTATTCATTTGATTAATTCTGTGTTTGATTCTTTGATACGATGATGCTCTATTACATCAAAATTACAAATAATAAAAGTAGTTGAAGGTAAAGAATATAAGTTAAAAAAAAAAAGAGTAAAAATGTAATTTTTTTGTGTATTAAGAAAATCAACGGAATAGTCATATTAAAAACATTTAAAAAAGAAATAACATTAAAATAGATATATAGATATATGATATTTTAACTCTTTTAGAGGGATATTTATGATATTTAAATTTTAGTTTGGATAAATATGATATTTGTTAAGTTTATAGGAATATATATTAAATAAACCCAATAGTAAATAATTAAGTTTTTCCGTAATTGCGAAGTAACCTTTTGATCGGTCTTATGCACCTTGACCCCAGTGTAACTCTTACGTGTTAAAATCGAGTCGATCACGTTAACTAATCGGGTCTGAACATACAATATTCAACAAGACTTTGCTTTAAGTACAACTTCTACACATCCTGCAAGAGATTTGTTACAATTTCGATAACACAAGACTACCTTTCGTACAGAGACGGTGATGGAGCAGAGCTTCGATAAAAATGACCCATAATTCATAATAAACAATTTTGTGATATTAAACATTATTTAGTTATAAAGTTGCAGGGACTAAAGAAGACATTCAGTGACAGTGAAGAAAAAGAAACGAAAGAAGACACTAATGGTAAAAACTAAAAAGGAAGTTGCACCACCACCTTTTGGTAGCCAGGTGACGCAGGGGCTTGAGCTAAGATTTGGTTGTTTTGGATCATAATTTCAACATTTTGTTAAACAAGAAATTGATAATTTAGTTCTGTTGAGGTTCATAAAAATGATCTGCTTCATGTGTATGGATGGGTCATGGGTGTTTTGTATGTTATCTGCCAAGCATTGTGAACTGATTTTCCTAGTTTGATGAATCTGATGACATTTAATTTTAACCCGAAAGGTATATTATATATCCAATGTCAAAACCATGATAAACACGCAAAAACTCTCATTTGGCATCCAAATTTATGTTGAATTTCAAACACAACAACATAAAAAGACCAACTTAGCTTGATTATGAAGATAATGAATCTAGGGTTTTCTGCTGTCGGGTAGGGCCATAGGCAACAACAGCTCGGAAGGAGGACGCAAAGTGCATACCATCTCCTTTGTTTTCCCAAAGTACACCTGCAATTGCCATGTAAGTAAACACATCAGCATGGGTTGCATTGCATAAAATGATGATGATGAACAAATGTACCTGGTCAAGTTGATTCCTCAGTTTTCCCTCTAATTCTTCTATCATCTTTCCCATATTGCATAGATGACCATCTTCCACAGACAAGTCTGCTTTCATCTATAGAAAATATTCAAATTTCAAATATAAATTCAAGTTTAGCGAAAGGAAGTTGTAATAACTAAATTAAGCATCATTTAAAACCTCAGCCTAAAGTCACTGAAACAGTTTGGTTGGGTTGCTTAGTTTTTCTAATGTTTTTGGGTTACTTGGGGCTCCTCTCTAATTGAGACTTTAGAGTGTATCCTCGGCATTTAGATGGGTCAGAATGGGCGGTCAGTTTTTCACCGAAGGTACCAAAATGATTCAATTACAAACAACCACCTTCCAACCACTAGCGTTGTGCTGCCACCTGGCCCCACCTCCACTCCACCACTTCAAACCACAAACACAGGCCTGGCAATACAACCCATGTTCTAAGGTGATTTTCTATATTGGGTTCATATGGGTAGGCCTAGACTGAGAAAAGGTCTAGCAGGTCAGCGTTAAAAAATCTGGTGAAGTAAGAATGGGTTCAACAGTTCTTTTCAAAAGACCGGGTTCAACAGTTCTTTTCAAAGGACCAGATATCCTTGTTCCCATCAACTATACACACACCAACTACTGACCACTGTTGTCGCCACTATCCCACCACCAACCTCAAAAACATGAAAAAAATACTCAAGAGAAACAAAGATATTGACTTTTGAACTCATATAATCATATAAAAACGATTTCAAACCCTGAAATCAAGAACCCAAACTACAAATAATGATTTTTTTATAAAATCCAGAAAACCTAAACCCATACCAAGGAAGAAAAATAGGATATACCTACATGCAATGGCAACAGTTGACTTGGCACAAAAAGGAGTGTTTTTTACTTGCACCACAGTAAACTTTTTGCATTAAAGGTCATTGCCCAACCCATTTCAGCCTGGACCCATTTTATGAAGCTGCTCCCTTTGATCCGAACCTGTTTCGATCTGTTATACTACCTGAATCACCTCACCCATTCTGCCACTCATCATTTACGAATGGGATAATTGTGCAAAATAGAAACATACTTGCACAATTTATGAAATAATATTCTAATAGAACACAGTTTGGAAATTATTGAAAATAGATAGGATGCCATTGTTGTTATATTAGTAAAAAAAAAAAAGTGTACTGTTATCTCTAGCAAAAACTAGAAGATAGGTGTTGGTATTTCTGATTTCTTACATAATAGATTGCTATTGTAAGTAAAAGCGAAAAGTACTACACTATTTTGGACAGTTAACGCTTTCTGAATTACCTGTCTCCTGATTGATCCTGACAAATTAAAAGTGCCAGATGTGTCACCATTTGTAGTTAATGACAGCATTATAGTGCTTGTTAAACAGTAGTGAGCCATTCCTTGCGCTTCTGGTCCCACCTAAACAATAAGCCAACAACTTACAATGTCATGAGAAGTTGAAAAATACCTTCCACCATAACAGTAACAAATAGGAAATAAAATACCTGGATAACATGTATAGCATCCCATCCACCCTCATGGAGATAACCTCTTTTACCATGTGCATATTTTGATCCATCTTTTTATATAAAGAGGATTTTGCAAATTAGTTCATGCAGAAAAAGAAAGCCTATTATCAAAAGAAGCACCATAGAGTCATAGAATTCCCTTAAATTCATACATACGTCATTAGACTTCACCTTTACATGGTTAAATCCCTGGACTTTAAAAAAAAAAAAAAATTTAAAAGAAAAGAAAAAAAAAACTTTTATAATGTTTAGGGACTTGACCTTGAAACCAATGCAGTTAATACGGTAAAAATTCGGAATACGGTCAAGGACCGATATACGATATATCGGTTATCTCGGTGAAATATCGGTGGGATATCGGTCATTTTAATATATAGTATACATTAAATATATATATATATATATATATATATATATATATATATAATTAGAGGGTTTTCCAACGATCCTCTTCATATATAGGGTAAGGATCAATGGAAAACCTCTCTTTTTTGGAAAACCTGAAAAACCGATCTTACACCATTAATTAGTTAATCTATGGTTGAAAATGAATATGTCATTTTTGGAAATAATTTGAAATCTATTTAATGCACCAAGGGCATAATAGACATATAATATTTGTATTAATAAATGTTCAAATCAATTTTTTCTCTCCCATTATTTCTTTTCTAAACTCTCTCTCTCTCTCCTTTAATTTTAAATTTTCAGACCAAATTTTAGAAAAAAAAAATAAAACCTAATTTACAAAAGAAAAAAAAAATCGTTGATCATCAGCTCATCAACAGCGTAACGATTGTTACATCGTTGTAACACTAATTTTTGTTTTTTTTCAAGAAAATAAACGATGATTACATAGGTGTAACCATTCAGAAAAGTTTGTAAATTGTATTCGTGGCTCTATTGTTTCTAGATCTGATTACACGTACATAACACTTTTATTTCACATGTTTTTAATTGATATTACACGAATGTAACACCATGTATTTTCTTTCTAGAACGTTATGAAATTGTTTCACGTGATTACGCATATGATGGTAATTACATAAATATAAGTAGTTATTACACGTATTTTAATTCACATGTTTTTAATTGATGTTACACAAATGTAACACCATGTATTTTCTTTTTTAAAACGTTATGAAATTGTTTTACGTGATTACGCATATGATAGTATTACATAAATGTTAGTGGTAATCTCCTATCAACTTCTTTCTTTCTAGGTAACTTTTCTGAATGGTTACACCTATGTAACTATCGTTTATTTTTTTTTTTGAAAAAATACCTAAAATTATTGTTACAACGATATAACAATCGTTGTGCTGGTGATGAGCTGCTGATCAACGTTTTTTTTTTCTTTTGTACATTAGGTTTGTTTTTTTTTTTAAATTTAGACTGGAAATTTAAAATTAAAGTAGAGAGAATGAGATTTTAGGAAAGAGTATATGAGAGAGAGAAAATTGGTTTAATCAATATATTAATAATAGTTTACAAAAATAGATTATGACAAGTTACCATATTGCCCTTTAAATAAAAGAAAATTTAAAAACAAAAGAAATAATGTGATTGGTTGAAAAAGGTTTTCTAGGTTTTCCAATAATTAGAGGGTTTTCCAACGATCCTCTTCATATATATATATATATATATATATATATATATATATATATATGTGTGTGTGTGTGTGTGTTGGAAAAGTGTGTGTGAATGAGATGTTAATCTCAAAAAGTTACACATATCCCACATTGGTGGTAGACAAAACAAAGTATGGTTTAAATGTGTAATCATCCAAGAAAGATTTAAATCTTGTGCTATATTTTACTCCGGCTACTACCCTTGCGCAGGGGGGGTGCAGAAATTGTGAGTTTGGCTCGAAGAATCAAGCTGGTGCCCGCGCGACCTGCGGACACGAATGCAACTCAAATACACGGGTCCGTGCGAGACCCGTTTTTTTGTGATATTTTTTATTTTTTACTGCAAAACCCACCGTTTACATAATATTTGGTGTTAATATTTTTTTTTAAACAGCCCACCGATATTTTAACATAATATCACCGTATTTTCAGAAAAAAAACGCCGATATATCGGCAAATACGGCCGATTTTATCGGTACCGTATTTTTGTACCGTATTTTTCACCGTATTTTTTCCCGAGGACCGATATCCGATATCCCACCGATATCCCGGTGGGATATCGGCCGTATTAACTGCCCAACTTGAAACAATGGCATTTTTTGTTAAATTTTGGAAAATCTACAGATTTAGAGGTGTTTGGGAAATCTTTTTTTACATATATAGCTTATGTATTAGACTATTATCAAAGATACCTCCTTTAGATTAGCTTATGATAGTAAAATTACTAAAAACAACAATTTCAAAAGGTAGAGATGAACCCAAAAAAGATAGGGGTAAAGTTCTAAAAGAGCCAATGAACCCCATGAAAAGTTGACAGAAACAGCTTATAAAAAAAGGGGGGGGGGGGGGGGGTGGGGATGTGATAGGGAGGTAACCTTAGCCAAAAACTACAAAGGAGCTTACTGTGTTTCAAATAGGCGAGAAGCTCGTAAGCTGCTAGAATATGCTTACACAAACACCCTTAAGGACTTTTATATTAAGTTTTAAATTTGAAGGAATTTAATCATGCAAAAAAATAAACCCAGGGACTTGTGTGTGCATATTCAACAACTAACTCAGGTAATGCTGAAACCTTTTTTAATCAAAAAGCAAGCTACAAAGCCTTCATTGTCATCCTCTTCCCACAAATAAACTGATGAGATACCACCTTCATAATACCTAAGAGACAATTAAATCAACAATGACAACAAGCCATTTATAAAAGTAAGTTAGGCTTAGATCAGAAATTCAGAAAAATTTAAGAGGAGGTGAGTAAAGGACCTCACTGGTCACGGTATACTGTAAATATTTCATTTGCTTCAATTTCTAGCTTCCTTAATTCAGCCGATGGATGCATCCCCTCTTCCAATGGAGGATGGTATTTATTCGACCAAGGTGATCTGCAACAAAATATAAGAAGTAAGGACCGAAAGCAATATGACGATATCAAGTTAAACAAATTCCAGTAGATGTTTATTGTGTATATTTGGATCTTTGAGATGTGACCCTTTTCCTTTCAATTATATATTTAGATGTGGTATAGTTAACTAAATATAACTAAAAGCAATATGGTTACCTGTACGAGTCAGCATCTCTATTGTACTCACATAAGATGAATTCTTTAGCATTATCCACATCACATAAGACCTGTTTTGCAGAGTAAAAAAGACTTGAGTGAAGTTGCAGAGCAAAAGATGACCATGTGACTTATTAAAGGATCAACGGAAGACGAGGCGATACATATGCAGCAAAATCTGCATTACAACATTTTTGCTTATGGCAGAAAGCATCTTGGATGAAAACAATAAATCAATTATAAAGTTTTAATTGCACAACATGCTTGACTATAAAACCGTCACTATATTTTTCTACTGGGGTTTGATTGTGTTCGATCAAAGGTTATTATGGTCACATAACATAAAAAAAAATAGAAAGATAATTGCAGGCAAGTTCTAATGAACAGCAGTCCATTAGCTACATAATCAGTCAATGGACAATAGATGACAATGGAGCAGAGCAAGAAACAAAGCAAAATTGTGATTGTCTACGAAGCTTTCACCAAACTCGTGAGATTTAATGAGAAAAACGAAGGTTACAAATGGAACCTTGTGTGCACAAGAAGCTTTCACCAAACACATGAGATTGCATCTAATATTATATCACCGGCCATAGTTATTTGTTCTTAGATCTTAGCTGTTCTGTAATTTCATGGTTCACCCTTCATTTCATCTGAAATGAATCCGATTCAAAACTATTCCATCTGAAACGCCAAATCAGTAATCGATTCTTTTTACACGAACCCCTAACTAAACTGAAAATAGTGAGATTTCTAATCCTAGCTATTGAATTTCAGATAGCACATAAAGAAAATCAATTTACAAACCCAAAAGTTCGAAGTTGATCAATAGAATCACATAATTAGTAGTTTGCAGATAAGATTGCGAATCGCAAATTAGGGTTTGTGTAAACCTGAAGAGGCTGATCGATTTGAGATAGTAGATCGGAGGAGTGATCCGGCAAGAGGCTGAGGAGGGCGGAGAGAGCCGTCTCCGTGTGCTTTGGAGGCATTCTTCGCATCAATCCCATTGCTGCCTCCATCGGAGGAGAAACTGTTCGATCTGAAACTTTCCCTCTCAACAAACCACCAGCTACTTATATTTTAATTTTTAATTGTGTTCATTATTATTGATTATCAAATGGGCCCTTTCATATATGTGTTTATCGAATCGTATTTGAATTATTCGAATTTTCGAATTGAATTATTCAAATTCCAAACTTTTAAAATAAAAATTCGAATTTGATTCGTATTCGAATAAAAAATAAGAAAATTGGATTCAAATAATCCCAATTTTTATCTATTGGCCAGCAATAATCACACATTTAAAGATCATTTTCACCAGTCCCAACTTTCACTCATATTTTTTTCAATGGACCCGCCGTTAACTTTTTAAACACCGTAAGATAGGTGATGACGTGTCAAGCTGACATGTAACAATCTTTTTACCTTTTTAATCTTTTTTCCACATGATATTCCAAGTCATCCTTCTCATTAAATCCCTAAAATTGAAGTTCAAAAAAAATTAAATCCCTAAATCCATGGCTTCCTGAAACATCCACCAAATCCATGGCTTCTCTCGTCGCTAATGGAGTTTTTCCAAGCTTTTCTTCACAACCCATTTTAGAAAACCCTAAAATCTCAAAAGGGTCAATCATAACTTTCGACTTTTCTTGCAAAACAACAAAAATCGAAGTTCCGTAATTCTAGGTTCTTGAAGATGAGAGCCGATGCAAAAACCATCCTTCTTGAAGATGAGAGCCGATGCAAAAACCATCCAATCGGACACACTCACTGAAGGTAATTCTTCGTCTTCAGGTGATGATGACCCACTTCAGAAATTTCTTAAAAGACATTATAAATGGGGATTTAATCAAGAAATTGATTCTTTTACGGCTCCAAAAGGGATTTCAGAAGAAACAATTAGATTAATTTCATCAAGGAAAAATGAACCTGATTGGATGCTTGAGTTTAGGTTAAATTCTTATCATAAATTCTTGCAGTTGACTCAGCTAAAATGGTCTGACAATGATTATCCCAAACTTGATTTTCAAAACATTTGATATATGTTTTACGTGAAACAGAGGTCAAAGAAGAACAGTAACTCATCTATTTCGAATTTACAGATTTAGGGGTGGAGGGAATCGAGATACGATATGAGGCTGGGGGATTAAGGATTTGGGGGAGATAGGATCTGTGCGTACGTATTTGAAGGATTTAGGGATTTTATGGACTTAATGAGGATGACTTGGAGGCCATGTAAAAATAAATTAAAAAAAATAAAAAGATTATTACATGTCATCTTGCCATGTCAGCACCTATCTAACGGTGTTAAAAAAGTTAATGACGGGTCCATTAAAAAAAATATGAGTGAAAGTTGGGACTAGTGGGAATGATTTTTAAATGTGGGATTATTGTTGGCCAATAGATAAAAGTTGGATTATTTAAATCCAATTTTCCTAAAAAATAAGTCGAATTCGAATCGAATAATCTAATTCGAATAGCAGAAATTGTTTTTCCTCATAAAATTAATAAATGTAATTTTTTAATAATTCAATAGATATTCTATAACAAGCCTAAAATAATGAAAAAATAGTCTAAAGCTAACTTCAATACAACGTGAAAATCTGAATGAAGACGACAACAGCTACAGATGCAAAATTCAAGTGTGAGAAGGCGTTTGGGATCTAGGGTTTTCAAATGTTTGTCGGTGGAAAACTGGTGAAGCGAGAGTCCAAGTGCCACCTATCGATTAAATGAATTAATGAAGGTGCCGCAATTTGTTTGGGTGGGCCATTTGTTTGAGTGTGAGAATGTGTTATGATGGATATGCTACATGGATCATGATGGGCCATTTATTTGAGGGAAAAATGGATTTTAATAATACATGTTTTACCTAGTTGGGGGATAATAATACAAGTTTAAAATTTCCTCACAATAATACCAGTTTTATAGGTATTGGATTTTAATGATACACCGTTAGTTTTTTACTAACGGTGTTAGTTTTTGCTGACGTGGCATAATATATGTTTCTTTTAACAAAGTAATTAAATTGGAGGGACTGTTTATGTAATTTCTATACATTATTAATAAAAAAAAGTTAGAAAAAAGAAAAGGAATAAGAACGGGGAGAAGGTCGGAGCTCCTTTCGACCCACCTCTGCCGGCGACCAACCGGAGACCGGCGACCTCCCTTCGACCCACATCCCTCTCACCGGTTGATGATGTCTGATGGTTCTGAGGTCATTGATAGATGTCCTTCAGTTTAGGACAAATCCCAATTTCAGCGATCATATCGTTTGTGCTATCAATGTCGCCGAAAGGGACACATGGCACAGGATTGTCCTGAAACTGTACAAAGTTCATTTTCAAACAAATCTGCCACATTGTTTGATGAATCAGGCAGGATTTTTACTGAGAATATACCTTCCAAGTCAAAATCTAAACCAAAACAATTATTTAAATATGACTCAAGTGTGATAACCGGCAATTTCCCAGGTTAACCCCGTTAATAACTTGTGTTATATTTCGCTAACTTCCGTTACCTCAGTTAACTAGAATGGTTACACGAGTACTGCACATGAGTCTAGACGTCAGTTGACCAACTTTAATGCATATAATTTATAATTTTATATAAATTCTAGAATTTTAGGATTTCATGAAAAAGTTTTGTCATTTTATGTGACAAGTATATTTATTATTTTTGTGTGGTATATATGTATATATATGCACATGTTATCCTATGATTTTATGTGACGGTGTGTCACGTAATCATACGAAACGTTCTTATAATTATAGGAAATTTAAACTTATAGTTATGAGTTATAACTATGATTTTATGCTGGATATATATAGGTTATATTTTTATAAAACTTTGTTCGTAAATTACGTTGTGACGTACACTCGATTAATCATCGCCAAGTTACTCTTTGTTAGACCTCGTTAGTGATCGTTAGACGTTCCTAAACTTTGAGGGCCCTAAATTGTAATTTTCTGAATTAGGTTTATATTTTATAACCTGGAGGGACCTGAGTGTCATTATCCAAAATTTACTCTCTTAATTGTAATTGTGGGAGGGGCAAATTTTGCCAATTTGGCAAAGCTATAATTTGAGTTGCAAAGGAACCGTTGAACGACTTTCTCTGCCGCTAACCGTCGTCCTTAAACCGACTTCAATTCTCTTCAATTCCACCATCGGTTACACCCCTGGTTCCTTGCGATCAGTCATCTAAATTCAATCATTAAAAGATTGAATCCCCATTTGAAGCCTAATCTACCCTCCTTTCTCTCTCACGCAGACACTTCGAAAGAAAGAAAAAAAAAACCATCATCGGCAAAGAAGTTATAGCCATCAACACGAGCTGCAACTGCAGTCGCCGAGTTCATCATCATCACCGAAATCCTTCCCTTTGACGACGTGTACAACAGCGGGTGAAGGCTCACACATCGTCACGGGCGTCGGGTTCGGGTTCGGTTCAAAGTTCATCGTCGTTCGTTTCCGTTTCACACTCGAGGTAATCCTAGAAACCTTCCATAGTTGATTTCGGTTGTTTATTATCATGTTTTTGGACCTCGTATGCGTTCTGTACGATGTTCCGGCAACCGGAAAAAGAATTTCGGCGAGTTAGGGTTTTTGTATGAGGAAGATGACACTCGTCCGTTACTATATACTTTGAACGTCGGATTAAAGCCCAAACGGGCCAAGTGTCCCAGCTGCCGGGTCGTTCTCCCTGTAACCCCGAGATCGCGTGTTCGATTCCCATCCAGCGCAGTTCTTTTTAATTATTTTTCTAAACCCGATTCCCTATAACTGTTAGTATTTAAAATAATTATGGCCGACATCTGAACCAAAATGGGTTGCTGGCATGGTGGTTAGCGTGCTTTCTTATGAAGTAGAGGTCACGGGTTCGAACCTAGTGACATCCATATTCTTTCATATACTTTGCTTTTATTTTCCTTTGTTATTTTGAGAAATATACCATCTAGAACTTGTACCAAAATGGTTTTTAGTTGTATTTTGAACCTATGGAACTCTGTTATTTTGCGTGTTACCCCGTTACTTATATAGCACAAGTTTTATAAACAAAAACATATGTATAGTGATTGGAGAATTCAAAATGGATTATGGATACATAAATAGTTACAAATATACCAGTACGTTTTGAGTAATCGTTATTAACATAAATGTTATTTTGGTGATCATGGGAGTATATATATTTTGATAAATATAGTTATACGCAATTATATATATATATATATATATATATATCGTTATGGATTTGTAATGACATTTTCACACTCTTGGATATACACCTAAATTTATATATATGAACACATGCGTTTTACCCGATCTTCTAAACATATATTATTGGTAATAATATACTCGCACCGACTTTTGTAAATCATTGTGTTCTTGGCTAAATGCCATCTTCGACTTCCTTCGAATAAACGATTTTTATCACATGTTGAAAGCTATCACATGCGTCATATTGGAAATTACTTGATTTAGTACCGTCGTCTAGGCTATGTTACTCATGTGCGGACACACACTTACGTATGTAAAATCGATAGGTGCTCGGTAGTTACGCAAAGCTTGAAGTCTTACTAAATTGTAGCAGCGCACCCTAAGGTGAGTTACACATCCTTTTACGTTGCGTTCGGTTTTGGACGATAACACACGCAAACACGTTACACCCGGATTGGGGTGATAACACGACAACTATTATGTATGATTAAAGTAGAAATGCAGTATATATCACATGTTCACGTAAAATGCTTTATCTTTCAAGTCCTTACTTATCGAACCATTAATAGCATATAGCGAGGGGATATTGGGTAGTACTACTGGGGTCTGACAAACCCCACTCAGCGGGCACGAGATGCACCACCCGACTGTCGGTCGGACTGAGGACAATGTCAGCCTAACTTACCGTGATCAAGTAGACACGGGGAAGGCAAAACACGTAAGGAATTATTGCTACAACTAATTGGTCAGCTTCGGTTGCAGACGTTTTAGTGACATGAACTTAGGCTCGCTACTTACAATATGGATTGTACTTGTAATATACATACTTATATACGAATAAAGACTGTTGTATTTGTACTGCATATTTATACTAGTTATACATATGTGCTTATGTGAACTCACCAAGATTAGTTGACACATGCTTGTTGTGCATGCTTTGCAGGACGCTAAGAGTATCGGATTTTTGGGCACGTACGTTGGTTAAAACCTCTTATTTTGGGAACTTGACTCTAATCTTTTCAAACTTGGATTTAAACAGGTTGTTTACTTAATGGGCGCTTGTTTTTGCGCGACATTACTTTGTTATGCTTTCGCTGGATTTTAAAACTCTGGTTTTGGATATTTTCCACTTTGGAAATATATTTACATTTTGAATCCTAAACTATGTTTGATGTAACTATTGACTACGGTCCTGGTCTGGATCACACCCCACGCGGTAAAACTCCATTAGTGGAAATTGGGGGTGTGATAGATTGGTATCAGAGCTCTTGGTTGCAGAGAACTAGAATTTTCAAAAATTCTCAACTGTAACTTTTTTGAACATTAGTTACAACAATTCCCCAAAACATTTTCTTTTCGCGTGCCAAAAATCAGTTACTCACATTAGGTTGTTTTTCTTTTGTTTGTGTTTGTCTGGGTTCTGTCAGTATGGCACCACACAACATCACGAGGGGTAAGGGAAAGAAAATTGCCAACGAACAGTCATCATCCACCAACCAACAAGGCCGCGAGCCTGAGCAGCCTGTGTACACGATAATGGACTTCCTTTGGGATCAGCACCTACGTCCTGATAGGTGTCCACCAGACGATTATAGCTGGCTGAATCCGACGACGTATCGGTTGCTTGATAGGTATCATGTGCCGAACAGGGTCGACCTACCCTTTGATTTGCAGAGGGTCATTGCGGGACTGGTAGCAGCTTATGACGACACACTTGGAAAACTCGAGCACAATTCCATCAGAAATCGCACCCGAGATAGGGAACTCGAGCGAGTGCGGGATGAATAGAAGGACAGAGATACATACCACTATAACTTGTCCTAGCGGGTAATGGGTATTCGTGACAGGGTCACTAAGCTTGAGTCGCGACCCAATCCAACAGATTTGGAGCATGGACTGCATCAAGCACAACATCAGATTACTGCACTACAACATTCGAATGCAGCACTCCAACATTCCAATGCGGCACTAGCGGCACAAGTCGCCGCCCTCCAAGCTCAAATAGCAGCCTTGCAGGTCCAGGGAGCTCCTGTTCAGGAAGAAAAGGAGGAACCCTTCGAGGAAGAACTTTTTGAGGAAGAGCCTCAAGAGGACATGGAGGAAGAACCAGATGTTATTGATCCTTGATGTAATCTGTCTTTTTTTTTTTTTTTTGTTACTTCGAATAAAATTGACTGGGTGTTCATTTTATTTTGAATGTTTCAAATGTTGAGATACGTTATGGTTGGATTTTAAATTTTGTAATGGATATTACATCTTTATTTTTCCAATGTGTTTCTAAAATTATGTCGTGTGATGGATGGATGCATGAATAATTGTTTAGTGCTCAATGAAATTAATATTGGATATATTAATTATTTGATTGTATGCGTGCTAACGTATATAATGAAATTAATATTGGGTATATAAATAATGGAAATGTTTGTATGACAAACAGAATCCTGGCTGAACACCTCACAGCAGCTCAGATCCAGGTTTTGATAAATGAATATGTTGCGGCAACACTCGTTGCGGCTCAAGCACAAGGAAACAACAACGGTATTAAGTAAAACAGGCGAAAAGTTGACTACATTTTTTTTCCACTCTCAAAAATTATTTTCTAAATTAATTTCATGAAAACAAAGGCCCAGCTCAGTGCACCTTCAAAACTTACATGGATTGTAAGCCGCTCACATTCAAGGGTGATGAAGGAGCCGTGGGTCTGCTGCGATGGCTCGAGAAATCAGAAAAGGTTTTCTCAATGTGCAACTGCCAAGTTGCGAATCGGGTAAATTTCGCAACCGCTACACTCGAGGGAGCTGCCCTCACATGGTGGAACACACAAATCCAAATGCTAGGGCTCGACGTAGGGAATGCTATGACTTGGCAGGAATTTAAGGATGCCATGATGGAGGAGTATTGTCCTCGCGACCAGGTCAGAAGGTTGGAACGTGAGTTCCAGAACTCGAAAATGATAGGTTCCGAGGTTGAAGAGTACAGTGCTCGTTACCACGAGTACGTGGTGCTTTGTCCTACGATGGTTGATGCTGATTTCAAAAGGATTGAAAGGTACGTGGATGGGTTAGCTCCACAAATCAAGGGGATGGTTACTGCCTCAAACCCTGCAAATGTGTAGAATGCTATCAGGTTGGCCCATAAGCTGACTGACCAAGCCATAGAGCAAGGAATGTTGCCACCTACGAAGGTCCCCAAAACTGCCCTAGATGGGAAAAGAAAGAGAGATGGCGATTCTAGTAACAATAACAACAATGGTAGTGGAAACAACACTGGGAGATCCTCTAACTCTCACAATCAAAACAAGAGGTACAACAATTCCAGGGGTGACTATAACAATAGTAACACCAACAGTGGGGGCGGTAACTAGAATCGCCAAGGTGGTAGTAATCAAAATCACAATGGGTACAAGGGACGAACGCCTTTCTGCAATCGGTGCAACCAACGCCACAATGGGGCATGCAAGAAACTAACTTGTAAGCGTTGTGGTAAAGGGGGCCATGAGGCCAAGAACTGTTGGGGTGAATTACTAAACCGTCCTAACCAGAATCAGAATCAGAATCAGAACCAGAGGCAGAATAGTGAAGGCCCTAGGGGCTGTTATGAATGTGGAAAGCCATGTCACATAAAGAGGGACTGTCCGCAGCTCCGAAAGAACAACAACAATGCTGGAAACAACAATAACCACCGTAACAACAATAACAATAGCGGTGATGGTGGTAGGAATGGTGGAGATGGCGCCAAAGGGCGAGCTTTCGTTATGGGTTCAGGTGAGGCAAGAAACGATGCCAACGTCATTACCGGTAAGTTTATTCTAAACAACTACCTCGCAAATGTCTTATTCGATACTGGTGCTGAGAAAAGTTTTATCTCGACTAAGTTCGGTAAGTTGATTAAGGCTACTCAAACTCCACTAAAAGCTAGGTATACGGTTGAATTAGAAAATGGTAAGCTTCTTGACATCACTCACTTGGTTGAAAACTGCACATTAGAACTATCTGGTCATAAACTAAGTATAGACCTTATGCCTTTTACCATCAGTAGTTTTGACATCATAGTCGGCATGGATTGGCTATCCAAACATCAGGCGGAAATCGTTTGTCAAGAAAAAGTCATACGAATACCCGTAGCAGGAGGAGAAGTACTCTCGATTCAGGGCGAAAATGGAGGTGCTGTCTCCGGAATCATATCATACCTTAAAGCGCAGAAGTGTCTTCGGAAAGGGCACGTGGCAATCCTAGCCACAGTTACGGACCAAACCGGGGTGGAAAGAAAAATCGAAGACTTCCCGATCGTACGTGATTACCCAAAGGTATTTCCTGAGGAATTACCTGGCCTTCCTCCATATCGGCAAGTAGAATTTGGGATTGACCTCGCTCCGGGAGTAGCTGGATCGCGCATGCACCATATCGTCTAGCGGTGAACGAATTGAATGAGCTATCCACACAACTACAAGAATTGCTATATAAGGGTTTCATTAGACCTAGCTCGTCATGGGGAGCACCGGTCTTATTCGTCAAAAAGAAGGATGGCACATTTAGGATGTGCATTGACTATCGCGAACTCAACAAAGTCACTATCAAGAATCGATACCCTCTTCCACGAATAGATGATCTCTTTGACAGCTTCAAGGATCCAGTTACTATTCCAAGATTGATTTAAGGTCTGGCTACCATCAACTCAGAGTCCGCGATGAGGATATAGAAAAGACAGCCTTCAGAACACGATACGGCCATTATGAATTCTTGGTCATGCCTTTCGGGCTGAAAAATGCACCAGCTGTGTACATGAATCTCATGAACCGTGTGTGCAAGCCCTATCTGGATAAATTCGTCATAGTGTTCATCGACGACATCCTCATCTACTCGAATACAAAAGAAGAACACGAGGAACATCCACGGTTAATCTTAGATTTGCTAAAGAAAGAATAACTCTATGCGAAAATCTCCAAGTGCGATTTTTGGATCTGAGAGGTTCAATTTCTGGGTCACATTGTCAACGAGCAAGGTATCCATGTTGATCCAGCCAAGGTCAAGGCAATTAAAAGTTGGTCTACCCCCAGAGCTCCTATGGAAATTCGCCAATTCCTAGATTTAGCGGGTTACTACCGTCGTTTTGTAAAGGGATTTTCTCAGTTAGCTCAACCATTGACCGCTCTTACGCATAAAGCGGTTCAATACAGATGGAGTGACAAGGAAGAGGCAGCCTTCCAAACTTTAAAAGAAAAACTTTGTACTGCACTTGTATTATCTTTACCTGATGGGATTGACGACTTCGAGGTCTATTGAGACGTGTCAATTCAGGGACTCGGATGTGTGTTGATGCAAAGAGGTAAAGTCATCGCATACAGGTCAAGGCAATTAAAGTCTTATGAGAAGAATTACACAACCCACGACCTAGAGTTGGGCGCAGTCGTATTTGCCTTGAAAGTTTGGAGGCACTACTTATACGGTACCAAGTGTACGATATTCATCGATCACAAGAGCCTCCAACACATATTCGAACAAAAGGAACTCAACATGAGGCAACGTATGTGGGTCGAATTGCTAAACGATTACAACCTTGCGATAAAGTATCATCCAGGCAAGGCCAACGTGGTGGTCGATGCCTTGAGTAGAAAGGAGCATGTCAAACCAAGAAGGGTTCGAGCTCTCCAATTAACGATCCATACGGGGCTACTGGATAGACTCGGGGATGATTAGAAAGAGGCCCTAAGGGAAGAAAATTTCGAGTCTGAATCATTACGTGACATATATGGAACTTCTGAAGTTAAGTCTGATGGACTTCGTTACTATAATGACCGTATATGGGTACCTTTCCATGGAAATCTTAGAGAACTGGTGATGGACGAGGCTCACAAGTCCCGTTATTCGATCCATCCAAGTTCTGACAAAATGTATCAAGACCTAAAGGGGCTATATTGGTAGCCCAATATGAAAGCTGATATCGCTAGATATGTTAGCAAGTGCTTGACGTGCGCAATGGTCAAAACGGAACATCAAAAGCTAGATGAATTACTACAACAACCTATAATTCCTGAATGGAAATGGGAAGAAATCTCAATGGATTTCATCACGGGATTGCCCCGTTCTTCTGGCGGTAACGATATGATTTGGGTTATCGTTGACCGGTTGACAAAATCCGCCCATTTCCTAGCTATCAAGGAAAGTGACAAAACAGAGAAACTTGCAAAGATATATCTCAGGGAGATTGTCAAGCTTCACGGAGTGCCTTTATCGATTATCTCTGACCGAGACCCTAGATTTGCTTCAAATTTTTGGTGATCCTTACAAGCAGCGATGGGCACTCGCTTAGATATGAGTACCGCGTATCATCCTCAAACAAATGGACAGACTGAACGTACCATCCAAACTCTCGAGGATATGCTTAGAGCATGTGTACTTGACTTCGGGAAAAATTGTGAAACGCATTTACCGCTGGTAGAATTCTCCTATAACAATAACTACCATACCAGTATTTGAGCCGCTCCATTTGAGGCTCTTTACGGACGAAAATGCAGATCGCCGGTCTGCTGGGCCGAGGTCAGTGAGAGCCAACTCACTGGACCCGAACTAGTGCACGAGACCACAGAGAGAATCGTGCAAATCAGAAAATGCATGAAAGCGGTAAGAGATAGACAAAAGAGTTATGCAGATAAACGCCAAAGGCCATTAGAATTCGAAGTCGGCGACAAAGTACTGTTGAAAGTCTCGCCTTGGAAAGGCGTCGTACGCTTTGGCAAGCGTGGGAAATTAAATCCCCGCTATGCAGGACCATTCGAGATCACCGAAAGCATTAGTCCGGTGGCTTACCGTTTAAATCTACCTCCTGAATTGGATGGAGTACATAACGTGTTTCAGTTTCGAACTCGAGGAAGTGTTTAGCTGATGACAATCTCATAGTTCCGTTAGAAGAACTGTAAATCGATGAACAACTGTGATTTATCGTATAACCCGTGGAAATCATGGGACGTGAGGAGAAAACATTGAAACTAAGTAAAATTCCCATCGTCAAAGTGAGATGGCAATCTAGGCGTGGACCGGCGTTCACGTGGGAACGAGAAGATCAGATGAGAAAGAAATATCCTCACCTATTTGATCAAGCCTCAAAATCTAATCAAGGTATGAGTTAAATTTTGGGACAAAATTTCCTTAACAAGGGGATGATATAGCAACCCTAAAATTTTTCTTTTCCTTCCATAGAAAAACCGTAACAACTTAAGGCAATTTTCAGGACGAAAATTCCTTAACAAGGGGATGATGTGACAACCGGCAATTTCCCAGGTTAACCCCGTTAATAACTTGTGTTATATTTCGATAACGTCCGTTACCTCAGTTAACTAGAATGGTTACACGAGTACTGCATATGAGTCTAGACGTCGATTGACCAACTTGAATGTATATAATTTATAATTTTATATAAATTCTAGAATTTTATGATTTCATGAAAACGTTTTGTCATTTTATGTGACAAGTATATTTATTATTTTTGTGTGGTATATATGTATATATATGCACATGTTATTCTATGATTTTATGTGACGGTGTGTCACGTAATCATACAAAACGTTCTTATAATTATAGGAATTTTAAACATATAGTTATGGGTTATAACTATGATTTTATGCTGGATATATATAGAGGTTTTGTTTTTATAAAACTTTGTTCGTAAAATACGTTGTGACGTACACTCGATTAATCATCGCCAAGTTACTCTTTGTTAGACCTCGTTAGTGCTCGTTAGACGTTCCTAAACGTTGAGTGGCCTAAATTGTAATTTTCTGAATTTGGTTTATATTTTATAACCTGGAGGGACCTGAGTGTCATTATCCAAAATTTACTCTCTTAATTGTAATTGTGGGAGGGGCAAATTTTGCCAATTTGGCAAAGCTATAATTTGAGTTGTAAAGGAACCGTCGAACGGCTTTCTCTGCCGGTAACCATCGTCCTTAAACCGACTTCAATTCTCTTCAATTCCACCATCGGTTACACCCCTGGTTCCTTACGATCGGTCATCTAAATTCAATCATTAAAAGATTGAATCCCCATTTGAAGCCTAATCTACCCTCCTCTCTCTCTAGCGCAGACACTTCGAAAGAAAAAAAACCCATCACCAGCAAAGAAGTTCCGGCCATCAACACGAGCTGCAACTGCAGTCGCCGAGTTCATCATCATCACCAAAATCCTTTGACGATGTGTACAACAACGGGTGAAGGCTCACAGATCGTCATGGGCGTCGGGTTCGGGTTTGGTTCAAAGTTCATCATCGTTCGTTTCTGTTTCACACTCAAGGTAATCCTAGAAACCTTCCATAGTTGATTTCGGTTGTTTATTATCATCTTTTTGGACCTCGTATGCGTTCTGTACGATGTTCCAGTGAAGATCAATGTAGGGAGGAATTCATAGTTTTGTTTAGTCAGCTTGTTTAGTTTAGTTTCATTTGTAATGTTGTCTTTTTGTTAGCTAGCGAAACTACCGAGCGAAACTGTTGTTTCGCTCGGTATCTAGATTAGGGTTGTCTCAGTGACAGTTTCGCCTGGCCAGCGAAACTGCCAGCGAAACTGTCTACTGATCTGTATAAATAGTCGCCTTTGTGCACATCTTTGTAACTTTGGCAACTCTCTAAACCCTAATACAAGATTTCTAGATATTGGTAAGTTTGGTGACGGCTAGGAGCATTCTATTCAATCATTGTAGCTTTTGTTCATCTCTTATCATCTATTTGGTTGTAGTTGTGATTGTTCAATACTAAAAACCCATTTTAGCTATTGGAAATCATTCTTTCTTGATATTTGATTGGTTTTCTTCTCAAAACACCTTCATTAGCACTGATTAAGATCAGTGAGGGCCAACAATATGGTATCAGAGCCATTGTGCTCTTGATTTTTGGTGTTTTTGAGTGTTTTTGGTAAAACTTTTGAAAATCTATTTGGATCTGTAATCTGATTGTTTTGGATTGAAAATTGGTTGAATATTGTATGTTTTGATGTCCTGAAGCATATGCAATCAACTGATCATTACTCAATAGTGATTTGGATTGGTTTGTGATCATTTCTTCTTCAAAAATAGGGTTTTCTGTTCTGGGCGAAACTGAGGTTCTTCCAGCGACACTATACAGCGAAACTGTTGTCTCTTCCAGCGATACTATACAGCGAAACTATAGTGTCGCCGTGAATCATATAATTGTTTTGGACGAAACTACTGGCGAAACAACATTATTTTTTGAACAAAAGTTCAAACCAGTTTCCAGCGAATCTAGCTAGCGAAACTGTGTGTCATCGGGTATTTCCTAGCGAAAGTACTGCCCGTGCATACAACGAAACTAGTTGGCGAAACTGCTGAATTGGTTCAGTGTTCCCAAGCGAAACTGTTGGCGAAATTATAAGTTCCAGCGAAATTATTCATCTGATCAGGATTTCCGAGCGAAATTGCTGGCGAAACTAATTCTCCCAGCGAAACTAACCAAATTGTCTTGTTCTTTGTTTGTTTGTGTCTTTCTTATTTCAGGCTGATTTGAGATGGCTTCAGGTACCAATGTTGCTGACACTGAAAGCATTGCTCCAAACCGACCACCGAGGCTGATCAACAGAGACAGTTTTGAAGACTGGAAACGATGTCTGAAATCGTTCTTTCTGTACACCGATTACAATCAATGGTTGTCGATCGTCGACGGACCTCATGTTCCAACCACCACTACTGGTGAAGTAACCCAGATCAACAAAAATCCGTCTTCCTTTACTGAGAAGGATTTGAAACTTATTGATCGAGATCAAAAGGCTCTTGGTGCTCTCTCTCTATGCTTGTCGCAAGAAATCTACAATCGTTTCGCTGAGCACTCTGATGCAAAAAGCTTGTTTGATGCTCTTTGTGAGTTTTATGATGGTAATGAAGATCTTGTGAAGGACAAAGAAGCCCAAGCAACTAAAGAATTTAATTCGTTCACCAGCATGAAGAATGAAAAGTTAATTGATTTAACTAACCGTTTTCTGACCGTGTCAAGCAATCTGAAGAAGTATGATTCAGGACTCACCAACTCTGAACAAATCAAGAAGCTACTGGATGCTCTTCCACCCGAGTAGAGCATCCAGGTTCGTATGTTGAAACAAGAAAGGGGTTTCTCCGAATACAAGCTTATGGACGTAATTAACAAGCTTAAGTCATTTGAGCTGGATGTTCAAAGGAGAGAGTACAATCAAGCCATGGGTCCTGCTAAAGTTTATTCTCCGAATTCGGCTCTCATCTCAACTGTTACACCCAAAGGAGCCTCATCTCAAATTCAATCTGCTCATCTTGGGTCTGGTTCATCCTCAACTGCTTCTGCCGCTGCTCAAAGAACCTCTGCTCAGCAAACACCCCAGATCTCACCCGAATTCATGGGATTGTTCTCATTGTTTGCCAACAGTTATCAAGCTCTCACTGCTGGAGAACTTCAAGGTTCGACTCTGACTTCTGAGGATATGTACCAAGTTGACCCAGATGATTTGGAAGAAACCGACTTAAAATGGCAAATGGCCATGTTGACTGTTCGTGCTAGAAAGTTCTTCGAACGTACTGGGAGAAACACTTTCAAGAATCAAAATGGAAAAGTTGGATTCGATAAGGCTAAGCTTAAATGTTACAACTGTAAGCAACTTGGCCATTTCAAGAGAGAATGCCCGAGTCCAATTGTCACTGAACCGACATCTGAGCCTGCAACTCGAGTCATCCCTATCACCGACAATGCTGAAGCCAAGCCAAAGAAAGAAGTGGCTCTTCTGACTAACTTTGACTGGAGTTCGGAGGTCTCTGAAGCTGAGGAAGCCATAATTCAAGCGCTTGCGGCTCAAATTCATAAACAAAGAAATGACGCCACAGTTGACAGCTGTGAGAAGGGAGAAGTTAAGAAGAAGATGAATGAGAAAACAACAAGCACACCCGCGTGCACCTGTGAGAAAGCCCTTGCTGCAGAAAAGGTAATTATGGGTCTTTCATATGAATCTGTTCAAGATATGTGCTCTCATCCTTGTAGAATTCGTTTGTTCGGCATCTACAAGGCCAATCGATTGTTGATTGACAACAACGATGAATTAAAAACGATGAACACCCAATTAAAAGAAAATGAATCAAAATATTTTGTGAAATTAAATGAGGCAATGCATGAAAATGAACATTTAAAACAAACTCTTCTTGCTAAAAATGTTGAATTAAACATGCTTTCTGAAAGAGTTACATTAGCCCAATTCGAAGCCTCTCAACTTCAGACTAAGTTAGATAGATGGACCGTCTCTCAAATGAAAGTTGATGAGATGCTCGTTAACCAACGAGGAGCTAGAATAAAAACCGGGGTGGGTATGGAGGAAAAGGAAAAGGTGTTTCCTAAAGTTTACCCTCCTCCAAGCATGCATTGTTACTCACCTACTCCTAAACCTCATCCTCTAAATGATTTAATTCCTAGTGATGCTAACAGTTTGCATGCTGGTCTAAAAGGAGTTAACCATAAGGAGATCAGGGAGGATTTTGATTATGGATATGGTAACACAAGTGGGCTTGGATGCGGTAGTCTTAAATCTAAGGAGTCTGTTACGAGTAGTAGTTCTCATTCCAAGAAGTCTAGCACAGATAGTAGTATAGCTAGTAGTTGTACTTCTTTAGATAGCTGTAGTGATGAGTCCGTGTCTGTTAATCAAGAAAGCTGTGTTTCAAATGAAAATGATCAATGTCATGCAAGTACATCTCAAAATTGCTTCAACAAATTTCTTTCTAATCCAATTCCTTCTTTCACTCCAATACGAATTTCAAAACCTACCGAAAATCATGTTTCTAAAGAGAAGGAATCATCTTTGAAAACTAAACCTGCCAAAACCGTTATTGAAATCAATAATCCAAAGATTTCAAATGATAAAACAAATGTGGATTTTGAAACCAACAGTGATTCTGATTCTGAAACATCAGATTGTGAGGAGGAAAGTCTTTTAGAAACTTCCTCCTGCACAAGTCACAAATCTCACTGTTTCAGATGTGGTAAGGATGATCATGTTGTTAAACATTGCAAAGAGAAATTAAATCAACCATGATAGATCCTTTGGCCACAAGGTAACCAGTTTTGTAAAACAATTCTTTGGGGGAAAGCAGAAAGTTACTAATCCCAGAAGTGCAAAAGTCTGGGTACCCGTTATTAAGTAATTTCTTGTCTTGTATTGCCAGGCACTCCCGAAGAACTCTGCAAATAGCTATTGGCATATAGATTCGGGATGCTCTCGGCATATGACAGGGTTGAAAGACCTGCTTACAAATTACAGGATGGTGGATGGTGGGTTTGTTTCTTTTGCAGGTATTAAGAGAGGTGGAAAGATGGTTGGACAAGGAGATGTGTCATATGGGTCTCTAACTCTGGAGCAAGTCAACCATGTTCCCGAATTGCAGTATAATCTTCTAGTCTATTCCTGCAGCCTTGTGGGGGAATTGGGGGTAAATCACACTAAAACTGCTTAAAACTCATGAAATTTTTCTCAAATAATCTCCTTCTATCCCGTTGTTTTTTTTTTAAAAAGTGTTGAGCTTTTTACGTATGTCTCAATGTGCATGGAAACGGGCTCGTTGATGAAAATCGTGGCCTTTTGCTCACTCATGCATACGAAGCGGGTTCCTTGTCAAAACCTTTTCTTCGAAGGTGTCTCCATTCAAGCGTTTTTCAAACATAAACATTATGATTGGAATGCCTGACTTAATGATACTATCGGATGGAGGATAAATTGCATGCATCATTTCGGTAACCCCTTTGGTTGATTTTCAAAATTGTGTCAAGTATCGATCGAATCAAATTTGTTTTGTTTTTTAATTTCCTTATTGAAAATCCAAAAAAAAAATAAATAAATAAAGTATTTCTGGATTTTGGTATATAAAAAAAAATATATATATATATATATATATATATTATTAAAATATTTCAAAAATGAGAAACTGATCCGACCAAGTGAGAAATGATAGTACATCAACATGCGTTATCTGCCATGAATAGAGTAAATATATATATATATATATATATATATATATATATATATATATATATATATATATATATAAGCTGTACTGTACTTGTATGATCTATGAGTGTGCATGACTAATATGATATCTATGAGTAGGATATAAACATAAAGCTTGCCTGATATACTCTAGTTTTCATTTCTTAATAAGTGTTGCAATGATTCTGATATCTTATAAAAAAAATAGAATAAGAGATGTTCTGATGTACGCATGCTTTGCAATAAGGCTTTACGCCATTTTTACACTCAACTCAGTGGGTCTTCTTTGCGTGCTTATGCGGCCGACCTGATCACCTGCTGATTGAGTTTCTGCTTTATTTTCTTGGTGTTTAGTATATATCATCGGACTTTCTCTGCGTGCCCTGAAGGCCGACCTGATTGTTGTTGATATATACGACTTCTGCTTTATTTTTATTTTTTTTATTTTCCTAAGTGCATCGGGCTCTCTCTGCGTGCTTTGCGGCCGACCTGATTGCTGTTCACTTAGGGTTCTGCTTTATTTTTGCATGAAACATCATGAACGCATATCTCATTTTGAAAAAGAACAAAAGAAAAATCAGATAAATATGATGATTTGTTAACTTCTTTGATAGAGTGAGGCTGGGTGATCAGTGCATGATTAATACACCTTAAGCATATCCAAAAATGATAAATACTATTAGAGCATGCTTAATATCAATATGATGCATTCGTGATCTGCTTGTCTTGCATGCTGATTAAGTTTGAAATTGAAATGTGTATGATGCGTATTGGTTGATATGATCTCACGTCTGGATCTTTCTCAAAATTAAAATAGAGTTTGTTTGTATAGTCGTTTTACATTTCTTATTAGAAAACTCAAAAAGATTTTTGGTGTGTTTTAATTTAAAGTTAGAAAAGCCGAAATGATTTTCTTTCTGCGTCATTTTTGATAAGATCGATACATTGTGAAGAGTATGATGCTTGCATGATTGAATCTTGATGTGTGTGAGTTAGTCGGCATTTCCAGAATTTCAAAATCTTATCTGCTTGATGGAACATAATAAAAGTGTAAATCTTATAAAAATCAGAGGTTATTGTCCCCGTTGCTGATAAAGAAACTGTCTTGGGGGAATCAGAGGCAAATGTCCCCGCTGCTGATGAGACTAATATTTTGGGGGAATCAGAGGTTATTGTCCCCGTTGCTGATAAAGAAATTGTTTTGGGGGAATCAGAGACAACGGAATTGAACAAAGAGCCGTGCCCGAATGAAGCCGAAGTAGAAAAATGAAGATCCAGAGGCTGAATCCCTCCCTAGGGGGAATATTGAAGATCAATGTGGGGAGGAATTCATAGTTTTGTTTAGTCGGCTTGTTTAGTTTAGTTTCATTTGTAATGTTGTCTTTTTGTTAGCTAGCGAAACTACCGAGCGAAACTGTTGTTTCGCTCGGTATCTAGATTAGGGTTGTCTCAGTGACAGTTTCGCCTGGCCAGCGAAACTGCCAGCGAAACTGTCTACTGATCTGTATAAATAGTCGCCTTTGTGCACATCTTTGTAACTTTGGCAACTCTCTAAACCCTAATACAAGATTTCTGGATATTGGTAAGTTTGGTGACGGTTAGGAGCATTCTATTCAATCATTGTAGCTTTTGTTCATCTCTTATCATCTATTTGGTTGTAGTTGTGATTGTTCAATACTAAAAACCCATTTTAGCTATTGGAAATCATTATTTATTAATATTTGATTGGTTTTCTTCTCAAAACACCTTCATTAGCACTGATTAAGATCAGTGAGGACCAACATCCAGTGAGCGGAAAAAGAGTTCCGGCGAGTTAGGGTTTTTGTATGAGGAAGATGACACTCGTACTTTACGTATTATATGCTTTGAGCGTCAGATTAAAAGCCAAACGGGCGGGGTGTCCCAGCGGCCGGGTCGTTCGCCCTGTAACCCCGAGATCGCGTGTCCGATTCCCATCCAGCGCAGTTCTTTTTAATTATTTTTCTAAACCCGATTCCTTGTAATTGTTAGTATTTAAAATAACTCTGGCTGACATCTGAACCAAAATGGGTCGCTAGCAGGGTGGTTAGGGTGCTTTCTTATGAAGTAGAGGTCACAAGTTCGAAGCCAGTGACCAAAATGGTTTTTAGTTGTATTTTGAACCTGTGAAACACTGATATTTTGCTCGTTACCCCATTACTTATATAGCACAAGTTTTATAAACAAAAACATATGTATATTGATTGGAGATTTCGAAATGGATTATGGATACATAAATAGTTACAAATATACCAATATGTTTTGAGTAATCGTTATTAACATAAATGTTATTTTGGTGATCATGGGAGTATATATATTTTGATAAATATAGTTATTTGTAATTATATATATATCGTTATGGATTTGTTACGACATATTCACACTCTTGGATATACACCTAAATTTATATATATGAACACATGCGTTTTACCCGATCTTCTAAACATATATTATTGATAATAATATACTCGCACCGACTTTTGTAAATCATTGTGTTCTTGGCTAAATGCCATCTTCGACTTCCTTCGAATAAACGATTTTTATCACATGTGAAAGCTATCACATGCGTCATATTGGAAATTACTTGATTGAGTACAGTTATCTAGGCTATGTTACTCATGTGCGGACACACACTTACGTATGTAAAATCGATAGGTGCTCAGTAGTTACGCAAGGCTTGAAGTCTTACTAAATTGTAGCAGTGCACCCTAAGGTGAGTTACACATCCTTTTACGTACGTTCGGTTTTGGACGATAACACACGCAAACATGTTACACCCTGGTTGGGGTGATAACACGACAACTATTATGTATGATTAAAGTAGAAATCCAGTATATATCACATGTTCACGTAAAATGCTTTATCTTTCAAGTCCTTACTTATCGAACCGTTAATATCATATAGCGAGGGGATATTGGGTAGTACTACTAGGGTCTGACAACCCCACTCAGCGGGCACGAGATGCACCACCCGACTTTCGGTCGGACTGAGGACAATGTCAGCCTAACTTACCGTGATTAAGTAGACACGTCGAAGGCAAAGAATGTAAGGAATTATTCCTACAACTAATTGGTCAGCTTCGGTTGCGAACGTTTTAATGACATGAACTTAGGCTCGCTACCTACGATATGGATTGTACTTGTAATATACATACGTATACGGAAGTACCGACCTGATTATTGTTGGGTTATACAATTTCAACTTGTTTTATTTTCTTATTTTGTTAAATCCGAGGCCTTATCTGCGTATCGAAAGATCGACCTTAAGGTAGACGATTTAACGTTCTTATTTCTTTTTTCATGGAACACAGTTGACTGAATCATGAATAAAATCATTATGTGTTAAGTCACAAATGAAATCACAAAGTGTGATAAGCTAATACATATCTGAGTATGTCTGATAGTGTGGGGTACACTGGTCAATGCAATCTAATAATTACAATAACATATCCAGATCTTATGAGTATGATTGTGCCTGAGTTTAAGATGGACAAATTATACCAGCAATCGACATGACTTGTGTGCTGAAGTAATTGAAATTGAAGTGTAGTTCAGCATGTCATGACCAATATGATCCCAAGTTGTGATCTTTCTCATAAACGACAAAAATAGTGTGTGATTCGGTGTTTCATTTCTGTTGTGCATTTATGTTTCATTTCTGAAAATTCCAAAAAGATTTTAGGTGTGTTTTAGTATAAACTTAGAAAAATCAAAAAGATTTTCGGTGTGTTTTGATATTAAGTTACAAAAAGCCAAAAAGATTTCGTTTCTTATTTGTTTTCGACCGATCGATACACGATACAAAATCAAATTTTCAAAACTATATCTCGGATTCTCGAAGAGAAGTTTTGCGCCAAGATTAAATTAAATTTCAAAAGAAAAGGAAAGCCGCGTTTCTGTCTTCTGAAATTGCAGGTTCTGAGTGACAAGACTCAAGCGTGGTGAAAGGGGGAGTATGTAATATCTTTCACAAGTGGATCTTGAAGTTCAAAGATTGTTCAAGATTGATGCAGCCATGCAAGCTCTATTTCTGACAAGATTTCACGTTGAAGATCGGAT
This sequence comes from Deinandra increscens subsp. villosa, assembly GCA_039602395.1. NCBI lineage: Eukaryota > Viridiplantae > Streptophyta > Magnoliopsida > Asterales > Asteraceae > Deinandra > Deinandra increscens. The sequence continues at coordinate 1,114 of JBCNJP010003383.1, read as the reverse complement.
GCAACTATGCTGATGATTGCAAACTGAAGTTTAGTTAGTTAGATAGATACATAGATACATTACACGTTAAGGGGGAGTTTGTTAGATCATATTCCTATGCTACGTTGTGTCTCGTGTATTGTATCTAGACTAGAGCGTCTTTGTGAGTCATATAGTCAACATACCAAGATGGTCGTACCGTATGGTCCGCTGTACCAGTTGGTATGGGCGTACCAACTGGTCAGCCATGTGGTACGTCGGCCTGTATGTAAATGACTATAAATAGTTCATGTTAGAGAGAGTTAGTGCAATTTTGTCATTTGCTACATCTTAACTATGTGTTCTAAAGTGTGTTTCTCTCTCTAGCTTGTAACCTCATTGTGAATCAATAAAGCGAAGCTTTATTTACTCTTGTTGCTTATCGATTTACCAAATCATGCAGTAGTAAGATCCCTCTGTGGTTTTACAAACATCATCGCATCGATAACATAAATTTCCAATCTTCCCGAAATTGTAACATACTCTGATCTTTATGAAAATGTACACGATCAGAATCTTCAATCGCAGAAATCTCCCTTCAGAGTTAAATCCATCTCAATGTATTTGCAGTCAAAGAATATTACGTCCACTTACACTCAAGAAAGTATTGGGAATATGATAGAGTCATTTCCCGCTAAACAAGTGAACTATTCAATCTTCTTGACCAATTTCACTAGCATCAGAATCTTGGAAAATTCACCGTCTCATATGCCCCTGATACAGTAAACAAAGCATCCAAATTCTGAATTTCATTCAATTGACAACGAAATCATCAAGGAATCACAATTTCTTAATCTTGAATTGTGGAAGAAATGTATCTTTATCTACCACAATGTAGTTTTTGAATCAGTGCTCCTTATAAAAACCATGACTACCCCACAATTATATATATTTCTCATCTTCCGAACACATCTTTAATAACTGCCCACAATTACAGAATCAAGGGAAAAAATCAGTAACCGATTTAAAATTCTTGAAAACCCCTAATATCTCATATGAGTAGTAATCAACACCCTGAACTGAGCAGTTGGTGTTGATGCGACCGAACCACCCAATGAGAGAAACGTGCACCCAATGAGCAACAAATGAAGTTCAC
>JBCNJP010003381.1:0-12293 GCA_039602395.1 Deinandra increscens subsp. villosa | reverse complement strand
GAAAAGTGACCATCAGGGACTAACTAATTAGTCTCTAATAAGATGTCATCAGTTCCTAATGGTGATTAGGGACTGAATTTTGCCAGTCACCGTCAGTGACGGATGCGTAGTCCTAGATAGTGTGGTTAGTGACTGAAAATCAGTCCCCGTTTTGTGGCATCATCAGAGACTCACAGTCAGTCCCCTATACATAAAAATTCAGTCCTTAAGCCTGGTCCCGGGGGTATGTCATTTCAGTCCTTAAATCTGTTTTTAGTGACTGATAGTCAGTGAGTCAATCAGTCCCCGTTGTGTGGCATTAACAGAGACTCACAGTCAGTCCCATATACATAAAAATTCAGTCTTTAAGCCTGGTCCCGGGGGTATGTCATTTCAGTCCTTAAATATGTTTTTAGTGACTGATAATCAGTCCTAGATTTTGTGTTGATTTGGTCCCTAATATTATTTTTTAGGGACTAAAATTCATTCTCGTAAAAATGTTTACGTTGTCCCTATTAGTCTCTTTTTGGGACTGACATGCTATATTAATTCAGTTTCCAATAATATATATTAAAGACTGACAATTAGTCCCTATTATGCAATATCAAATACTGATATTTAGTTGTAATATGATTATTTAAAGTCTTAAAATCAGTCTCCAAAAGTAGTCATTTCATATTTTTAGTGACTAGTTTTCAGTCTGTAATACGGTTTATAAATTCAAACGTATGTACAATTAGGTACTGAAAAATAGTCTACGATACAATTAAATTTAGTCCTAAGCATGCAATCCAAATATATAACAAATATTTTTAGAGACTAAAAAACAATAACTAATATTGACCAACAAAACCAAATGATAACATAAACCAATCAAAAGTCTACAATTGTTGAAGATAACATAAAGTATTAAGCAAACAACGATTCATAAGTCTCAAATTGTACTAGATAAAAATAAGAAACGATGAAAGGAAAGAACTAAGTAGAGTTTTCATCATCCATTTCATCTTCACCCGAATCCCTATCAACTCCTTCAGAACCAGCGGAACTAGAACCCACATGTGGGTTTGTGATGTCGAAATCTGGATATATGCTTTTCAAGAATTTTTTTAATAGTGAATTTTCATTTTCAAGTACCTGAACCTTCTTTCTTACATCTTCATCATCCTCGGTAGAATTATCCTTGGATGATTCAGCCACCAATTTCATCAACCTATCTTTTTTCCTCAAAACTGGACCGACTCCAAACTCCCATGCCGATTTAAGTGTTTTTTCCTTACCACAAACACTTTTAATTGCTTGTTTCTCAATCTCATGTTCAATAGCTGTAGTACAGATGGTTCCTTCTTTATTCAATCGAGCCATGTCCGTCTTTTTTTTCTTAAGAATATTTTCCTAATATGATATAAGAGAAGAATAATTAAAAGCAGTAACAACCTAAAATAAATATTTAACAAAATAAAAAAGTTTTAAGAATAAGATGCTTACATAGTCAATACGTGATTGATCGTTTAACCACCCTTGCTTATCGGCCTTGTAATGCAACCGGTAGTACATTTCTAACGGACTTGGCGGCATTTCAGTCTCCGGATTTGTCTATTAACATAAACAATATCATTAAAACTAATATAAAATAACAACAAAGTAAAGACTTATTGGTATGTTTTGTGTGTTGATCAAAGATTAAAACTAATATAACACACACATATGTATATTCTAAATAGGCAACCTTCTTTTACTATTTCTAAAAACTGGTCTACTCTACTTGGGTGGGGATGTGTTCACATTTCATAAGTAACAAACACTAATAAACTGCAGTAGGCTATAACTATAACACAATAATTAAACAAATAAACAGTTAAAGTTATTAGTAGTATTCATTGAAATACAAAAAAATTATAGTTTGGTTGCTGATGGTTTTCTGCCTTTCTTGGGTTCAAAACATGCCTCGATCGTGCTTGTGTTCGTGATTCTGATTGGACTTTATATTCTCACAAGTTGTTGATTATTTATGACATGCGATTGTATTCCACTGGAGACTATATGTGATATACCAATGGTTGGGAGGGAGTCTGTTATGGTACAATCAGTTTAGTCACCAGGGTTCAGGGAGTGGGTATAAAGAAAAGGAAAGGTCTACAGAGTCAAAGGATGGTAAAAGTTTGCAGCAGGTTGACTTTTGTAGTCAAATAATTACATTCTGTTGTGGGAATCTTCAAATGGAGATGAGGCAGTCCAAGGGGATCCATAAGTAGAGGAAGTATTATGTGATTGCTGAAAGATCTAAGAAGTTTAGTGTATGTATAAAAGTTTTGTTTTGGAAAGGGGTTGACTTTTATGATGACTATGTTAGTCAACAAGGTTTGTGTTATTGATTGCAAGATCTACCTGGTCAGAATAATTGAAATATATGTGGTTACTGTATCTATGATCAGCAACAAGTTTGGTTCGGTGTGTAATTGTTAGATTAAATGGAGTATATTATGTTGGAATGGTTATGAGGCCAACTGCAAGTGTGGAGGTGACTTTACTATTGGATGCAATCTGAGCTCTATTTTGAGTTGGAAGTTTGTTTGGTTGTTGAACAAAGGATTTAGTTGAAAAGGGATTTGGTTCTTGAAATATTTTTGGAATTGGATTGAGAGATATATGGTTGAGGTTATTGGAATTGGGCTAAAAAATTTTTGGTTATTTTGGGCAGATCTGTGAAGAATGTTGGGATCACAAAGAGTGGTGTATTATGGTTACACAAATGACTCAAGATTTTCAAGATTTAAATAGAATTAAGGAGTAAAGAGGAGGTCAAAATCTTTACACATCTTGGTTTAAAATCTGTACCAGTCCAAATATGTTCCAGGTCTGGCCATTTTGACTTTTAAGAGGTCAAAATTAGGAAAAAGGGATGGTTTGATATAGTGGGTCATAAATCTGTGGATAAAGTCTAACGGGTCAACAGTGAGGAAATGATAAATGAAGTGTTTTGGGAATAAAGTTGTGGTCAGAGGCAAGGTATCTAAACCCACCATTGAAGAGATTTTGTCTTACACAAGGGAGTATGGGTTCTTCTATTTTTTCTGTACGTGATTGATGATATTTTTAACAATTGGGTGTTGGCTACTATCCTACAAAGGCCTCAGGGTAATGAATGGGAAGGGAGCTTCTGTTTTCTTGGCCTAAGGCCTCAGAGTAGAAAAAATAAAGTGCAGTAAGTTAGAACTATAACACAATAATCAAATAAATAAACAATTAAAGTTATTAGTAGTATGCAAAGAAATACAAGTAAAGTATGATATTACTATTATATGTAAAGCAAGTAAGAGACATCAATGGCTAGAGAAAGGAACCCACATAACCCTGAACTATGGCTGGTTGCAGTCCGAGCGAGTCAAAACACCAAGACGATGTTTTCATGGCAAAGGCGTTAAAAGAATGCCCCACCAGTGGTATTTTTTGGGCTGCTGCTATTGAAATGGCTCAAAGACCACAGAGGAAAATCAAGAGGTCTGATGCTTACAAGAAGTATTAAAGGGAAAGGGTGGAGATGGGAGTTGGGTGGATAAGTGGGGAGCTGCAATTGTGTTGGGCTAGGGACAGGTATAGATATAGAGAAATGGAATTTTGATTATCCAAACAGTATGTAGTTCAAGTATTAAGTGGGGACTTGCGGCTCTTTCATCAGTAAAAAGGCTATAACCAAGTTTAAAAAGCCTTAATCATAGATAAGTGTTCATTGTAGCCTAATGTTTTCTCTGTTTCGGATGATAAAAAAAGATCAATAATAATTGCAACAGAAATCATCATAACATATTACTAAAAGTCTAGCAGAGTGAGCCTATGATCACATCAGGTTACTAACAGATCATAATAGAAAATCATAAAAGCAGCTCAAAACTATAATCATCATATCATGTTATTACTACAATAGCAGCGAGCAGCCTAAAATACAAACGATAAGAAATCTATAACAACATCGTATGATCTATTTAGATACTGAATTATGATGGCAGCCTAACAAATAACCAAAAATATACAATTTAGATTATGTTTTATGAAAATCATTACAGCAAATAACCATTTAGATTATGAATTACGAAAAACATTACTATTTTTCATTAAATTCTACTACTATATTAACAACAATAACATCAATGGGTAAATCTTACTAGTTGGAAGACATGATTAGCTATAGACCGGGATCCCCCTCTGCTTGCATTAATTAGCTTTCCTCTATTCATTTCCATTTGCTCGCTATATTTCTAAAAAGAATGAAAGTCGGCATACATATTAGAAGCTAGAAAAATTAAAGATATAAATCACGAATAGTTATGATTTGTACAAAATAAGCATAGGTTACTCACCTGTGTTTTTTCCTTCTCCCAGTAGTCACAGAGATGATTCCAATCTTCTACACTCCTACACTCAGACTTCATCATCGATCTTGCCTTCTGAGGATCCGTTCTTCCGTCATTCTTCTTCCAGTATGCACTCAAAACACCTCTGGTTCGTTTCCATTGGGTATGTAGTTGATTATTAACATACTCCATAAAAACAACATCTTCCCGCAACAATGTGAATTTTTCCTGCATTTAATAGATATGTCGAGAAGTGAAATGGAAATTAAAGTGATAATAGCTTCTCACTAATTCTAAGAAATAAATAGTACTTCTAATTTCTCATGCAGCTTTTTTCTAACATCTTCAGTCATCAGGTCCCATTTATGGAAATCCATCGGACAACAACTCCGAATGACGATTCCACACTCGGTAGCAAAGTGTGTTGCTGTGGTCCCGACGAAGCGTTTGGTACCTTTATCCATTGTCAAATTAATTTTGTTACCCTTGCTCAGGGTAACTTTCTTATTTAAACTAGGACCGCGCCTTTTTCGTGGACCAGCAGCTGCCGCCGCCGATTGCACTACCGGCTCTTCTACATGATGAGGAGGGTCTTCTACATGATCATCTGCACGAGAATCAGCAGGTTGTTCTGCAAAAAAAAGACCCTGGTTAGAAATCCTGCTAAGGTAAGTCCTACAACAATTTTGGTTAGGAAGCCATGATTTTAGTCTACTAATTTGCCTGAGATATAACACTTGAGTATCTAACATAAAATGATCTAATATCTCAAGTGGGGCATTGAGTTTACTAGATTTATTATGTTTACATTTACAATTACAATCTGTTTGTTCTTATTATTAAGTATCCCATAATTACTTTCAAAACACACATCTAAAGACCCCCTAATTTTTTCTGTTATGATTTCAATTGGTTGCAATTTCTCTGTTTATTAACATTATTTGTTTGTTTGTGAAATTGTGTGTATTTGTAAGAACGTACACACACACACACCAATTTATTAATAACTGATTTGTAATCACTGGCAGGAATCATATCACGCTAAGCATTAGATTATGATTAGATTAATGAAAATGTGAAGAAAGCCCACTATGCGCTGTATCTTCGTGCTTCTAAGCTTCAAAAAGAAGGCAAGAAGGTTAGTTATTTATTACTTTCGTTTATTTAGATTAATTGTTTCTCTATTTTCCCATTAGTTAATTAACAATTTATTGTTGGACTTTAATTTCTCAAAAATTTATTTGGTAGCTGGTAGGATTTATAATCACACATTGATATACACAATAGTAGTTGCAAGAAACAAGAAAAGCAAATCAAACACAAAGTATTTACATGGTTCCACATTTTGTATATAACCTTGAAAGATTAAGCAAAGAGGTAGGTTAAATTAAGATATAGGCATGTGACGTAAGATGATAAGAGGAAACCGATAATGTAGTGTTTTGGCATTTTTTTTCTCACATTTTGTATGTAGCTGAGAAATCAATTTTTTTAGCTGGATGGATTTAAGAAAAGAATACATGATAAACCATTAATAAAAAGTTTTATATACATTAACATCATTAACATGTAGCCCTTCTTGGTCCTTTACACTTGGAGTTAGGAGTATGCTCTTTCAAATTTTTAATGCTTTTAAACGATATTGAATAACTAAATCTTTAGTTGTTGATAGGATTCTAAAATAATGATATGATCTTTTAAGTATAATTAATGTCTTTCGTTTTTGTTAAACTTAGATTCATATGTATGATTTCAATATGAAAGACAGTTGCAACTTTTTACTTTTCTGAAATAATATTGTTCAAAGATATAAGCATCATTTGCACCAAGTGGAGAGTAGATATAAGTTTTAGGACTTTTCTGTTTTCTACTAATGACATATTTAGTGTTGTGTTATGCATAAGCTTTCATTAGAGTTAATTGCATTTCGGTTCCTATGTCCTGCAATTAGGAGTCTGGACTTTGAATCTGAATTCTGACAGATTAATATGTGTAGTTTCATGGATTGAAAGAAGCAACTAACCACTTTGTGCAAGCTATTTTGTGTATGAAATGATAGATAAAGCATGCTACTTTAAATGTAATGCTTCCAACTTCCAGTGATAGTCAAAATCTATTCCTCCCTCATAATTTTTCATCCCATGTTCTATGAATAAAGATCATATTCCTCCCCCTAAATGCCCATCAGTCATAGTCATAAAGACATCAAATTTTGTATATATCATGTGACACATAAATTGTGCAAGCTATTTTGTGTATGAAATGATAGATAAAGCATGCTACTTTAAATGTAATGCTTCCAACTTCCAGTGATAGTCAAAATCTATTCCTCCCTCAAAATTTTTCATCCCATGTTCTAAGAATAGAAATCATATTCCTCCCCCTACAATATGATAACTTATAATACAGATCTGCCAAAATCCATAATTGTACTAATTATGTTCTGTTAAAAATATGTGTGTTATATAGATCATTAAAATTGGTTTGTATTAAGAACCCAATAATCCTTCAGTTTCTTTCAACATCAACACAGAATGTTCATGTGCATAGAAACACACCACTCAAATGAAAACTAATATGGTATACAACATAAGGTGATGTTATCATTCAGAGTGTTTAGAAAGTATGACATCTTAAATTAACAAGTATGATTCAGTATATCCGGTATGTACTTTTGGTGAGAAAAGGTTATAAAGCTGTCTAGAAAGTAGTTATTTACCAGTAGTTGTGGTTATAATGAAAAGAAATCTATATATTTACCAGTATTTGTTGTTGTACCACTGTTAGACTTTCGCCTACGGTTTGCGCGTTGTGTTCCATATGCAGCCAACTGAACTGCAGGTAGGGAGGAATCTTGTTCGGTCCTTGTTCGTGTAAGGACCATAGTCAACAGCAACATCAATTTCCACGTTGTCATTCTGTATAGATTATTATCAATTCTTAGATTTATATAGATGTTACAATCATATGAATATACAGTTTATTGCACACCACACATTTTGAAGTTTAAAATTGGCAGCTAATAATAAACAATCACCTTGTTTCTTAGTCCCTGCCCCTCATTGCAGTTTAATAATATATAAAATCAAATGTTTATAAAAAGTTGAATCATAATTAAAATAAATTTAAATCAGATGTTTGCAGGCCTTTGGGTTGTCCTGACACAACCATATAAAGTGCATCATCCAGACATTTCATCTAAATCAATCGTTTAAAAAAAGTTATATAAGATGCTTGCAAGCTTTGTCCTGGCACATTTTATAGAGATTTTGTGTATTAAGAATGTTGTTGTCAAATTTGGAGTTTTAGAAATGTCTTTGTTGACCTTTTATAAGTCAATTTAACATGAAAAATTGACAACATAAGGCAAAATTCAAGGTAGCATGGTATGTTGATTATAGGTCAGCTATACATCTTTCAGGAACAATTATTTCAAGAACTAGTATCCATCTTACAGGGACAATTATTTCAAGAACTAGTATCCACTTATTCAATTAACATCAACATAGAGGCAAACCGCAAGAAACTCATATGAACCACTGAACCAGTAAAATCAGATGAAGATGGACTCAAGTATTACTTTATTTTAAGTGCCATCTCTAGATCTCTTCAGGCATTTCATCGAACATGTTATATGCATATAAATTGAACAGGAGAAACAAAGCATACCTGATTGTGTGTGAGAATAGGCAAAGAATTAGAGAGCAGAGAGTAATGTTTGTCGATAACGGTTTCTGAGGGATTAAGTAAATCAATCAGAGTTCTAGGTATTTGAGGTTGAGGCGTGCGCACCATCGCCGCTTCTTACGTGAGTTCGTTCGTGGGCAAATCAGTTTTCGCGGGCGAGTTGAAGCTACAGATCAGATCAGGTAGATTGTTTTTGAACTCCTACTATATCCTCTTTTTTGAACGGAGTTTTATTTGATAAGGAAACCTACCACAAACCTTTTAAAAGGAACTTTTTATATAGTAAAGATTTTTTTTAAATAAGTATAATTAAATTATTAACAAATTTGTAATATTATTTTTTATTTTATTTTAATATTTCTTCTCCACTATACCAAATCCTAACGCTCTTATGTAGAGGTTTTAAAAAATACATTGACTTTCAGGTTAACCCAAATAAACCGAATAGTAGAAGTTAATTAATATGTATCTTTAAGTAATATATATAGACATAAACAACAATACATGGTATGAAGATGTTAAATCCCCATTCAAAAGTGGAGTAACACAGATTTTGCTAACCCGTCTTTGCTTTTGCATAAGACTTTAAATGTTTGCACATGCCAAACTAAAACCCACCCTACCTTACCATCAATACCTATAATTAAACATCAAATACTCTAAGTGGTAATATATGACGACCACTTGTACTAACCCCAACACGGTGTAATCTTGTTATATATGATAATTGTCTACAATTGATCTTTGTTGCCAATCAATCATTGTGTACCCCATTGTAACTCATTGCATCATGTTGGTCGGCCAATACCAGATCTTCGTTCATTCAAGTCATATATAGTCAGATCCACTCACTCACAGTAAATATTCAATTTCAAGCGAACTGACTCGATGTACTCGGAACACATCTTAATAATCCCTATGGTTACAGCAATCATGGGTTGTTGAGGTGCCTAAACTGGTCGACCATCCCTAAGCTTGTCACATTGTAAAAGGGTAAGACTTTAAATGTTATATGAACTTATTTGTGACCGGAAATGAATAAACATTCGATACATAATAATATGCATTCTTATACTATCAATTGCACACTATATGGCTTGATTTTGATAAAATTTGATACCTGGGCCTTGGGGTCGAATCGGACGTAATTTACACTTTTGAACATTAAACCTGGTTAACAACCCTACCTCTGATGACATGTCTAGCTAATATGATCACTTTATTGGCTTAAAAGGGTATGGGTTTCGCTTCGTATGGGTATGACGGATACCCGTTTGCACATGCCAAACTAAAACCCACCCTACCTTACCATCAATACCTATAATTAAACATCAAATACTCTAAGTGGTAATATATGACGACCACTTGTACTAACCCCAACACGGTGTAATCTTGTTATATATGATAATTGTCTACAATTGATCCTTGTTGCCAATCAATCATTGTGTACCCCATTGTAACTCATTGCATCATGTTGGTCGGCCAATACCAGATCTTCGTTCATTCAAGTCATATATAGTCAGATCCAGTCACTCACAGTAAATATTCAATTTCAAGCGAACTGACTCGATGTACTCGGAACACATCTTAATAATCCCTATGGTTACAGCAATCATGGGTTGTTGAGGTGCCTAAACTGGTCGACCATCCCTAAGCTTGTCACATTGTAAAAGGGTAAGACTTTAAATGTTATATGAACTTATTTGTGACCGGAAATGAATAAACATTCGATACATAATAATATGCATTCTTATACTATCAATTGCACACTATATGGCTTGATTTTGATAAAATTTGATACCTGGGCCTTGGGGTCGAATCGGACGTAATTTACACTTTTGAACATTAAACCTGGTTAACAACCCTACCTCTGATGACATGTCTAGCTAATATGATCACTTTATTGGCTTAAAAGGGTATGGGTTTCGCTTCGTATGGGTATGACGGATACCCGTTTGCACATGCCAAACTAAAACCCACCCTACCTTACCATCAATACCTATAATTAAACATCAAATACTCTAAGTGGTAATATATGACGACCACTTGTACTAACCCCAACACGGTGTAATCTTGTTATATATGATAATTGTCTACAATTGATCCTTGTTGCCAATCAATCATTGTGTACCCCATTGTAACTCATTGCATCATGTTGGTCGGCCAATACCAGATCTTCGTTCATTCAAGTCATATATAGTCAGATCCAGTCACTCACAGTAAATATTCAATTTCAAGCGAACTGACTCGATGTACTCGGAACACATCTTAATAATCCCTATGGTTACAGCAATCATGGGTTGTTGAGGTGCCTAAACTGGTCGACCATCCCTAAGCTTGTCACATTGTAAAAGGGTAAGACTTTAAATGTTATATGAACTTATTTGTGACCGGAAATGAATAAACATTCGATACATAATAATATGCATTCTTATACTATCAATTGCACACTATATGGCTTGATTTTGATAAAATTTGATACCTGGGCCTTGGGGTCGAATCGGACGTAATTTACACTTTTGAACATTAAACCTGGTTAACAACCCTACCTCTGATGACATGTCTAGCTAATATGATCACTTTATTGGCTTAAAAGGGTATGGGTTTCGCTTCGTATGGGTGTGACGGATACCCGTTTGCACATGCCAAACTAAAACCCACCCTACCTTACCATCAATACCTATAATTAAACATCAAATACTCTAAGTGGTAATATATGACGACCACTTGTACTAACCCCAACACGGTGTAATCTTGTTATATATGATAATTGTCTACAATTGATCCTTGTTGCCAATCAATCATTGTGTACCCCATTGTAACTCATTGCATCATGTTGGTCGGCCAATACCAGATCTTCGTTCATTCAAGTCATATATAGTCATCAGTCACTCACAGTAAATATTCAATTTCAAGCGAACTGACTCGATGTGCTCGGAACACATCATAATAATCCCTATGGTTACAGCAATCATGGGTTGTTGAGGTGCCTAAACCGGTCAACCATCCCTAAGCTTGTCCCATTGTAAAAGGGTAAGACTTTAAATGTTATATGAACTTATTTGTGACCGGAAATGAATAAACATAGGATACATAATATGATCACTTTATTGGCTTAAACGGGTACAGGTTTTGTATGGGTCGGGTATGGGTATGACGGGTACCCGTTTGCACACGCCAAACTAAAACCCACCCTACCTTACCATCACTACCTATAATTAAACATCAAAGACTCTAAGCGGTAATATATGACGACCACTTATACTAACCCAAACACGACATGTGCATAAATTTTTAAGCTTAAACAATAAAGTCCTGATTAGTACAATAAATTAAATGTAGGAAAGATAACAAGGAATATCGTCTCACAACCCACACAAAATAAAAAATGTATAGATACATCACGGTGAACCAACATTGGTACAAATTAAACATAGAAAAGACCAAAATAGAATAACGACTCACTACCTGTAAAAATTAAAAAAAAATCATAAAAAAATATATACTAGCAATGATATTTGAACTTGGATATATATCCGACTGTTGTAATAAACGAGTAAATCGACTTTCTTCACAATTCCCACCGCAGCACTAGGAGTGTTCAAAAACCCTCCGTTAACGGATTAGGTTTTTTTACTAGACGGGAAATTAAAGTCCAGGCTTTTGTTTAAATGTATAAAAAAAAAAGTCTCGATTTTCACATATTCTTCGGGAAAAAAGAAGGAAGACCGCGCCAAAATTGTGTTAACATGGCGCCCAATTACTCTTCCCTCCTCCACACAGATCTACGCATCGAGCCTTAATGAAACTTACATTCCAGAGTTGTGCACTCCAGGCCTCAACCGTCTGTTCTTCTACCTGCCGTTAGCTATTCGTCGGAGTCACTATTCAACCTTCAAACGTATGTGCTTCCACCGCCATAAGGTAACTTCAGTCACATCCCGATTTCCATTGTTCCTCAAAATCCATGTTTTGTTCTTGATTGTGTTTGCGTTTAAAACATAGTCGTCTTCTCAATTCCTCATTATGTGTAGCGGGGCAAATCAATCGCATTTTCAAGAAGAGGCAAATCGGGTGTTGGGTTGGTAAATTGGTTATGGGGCCTTGATGCTCTAGTTAACTGTCGATCGGGTTTGGTAAATTGGAGATGGTGTGCTCGTAATTTGGGTATTGAATGTGTTTGATGTGCTTGTAATTTGATTAAAACATAGCCCTCTTAATTCCCAATTTTGTATATAGCTTAATTTGGGAAATGCTTGTGAATTTGACACCAAT
>JBCNJP010003380.1:0-10012 GCA_039602395.1 Deinandra increscens subsp. villosa | reverse complement strand
CAGGCTCAACTTTTATTCCTTGAAGATCAAACCGCCAAGATGTTGACCATCATGGCCTTGAATTATCTCCTCAACAGCCTGAGGAGGAGAGACAGACAGAATGCAACAACCATTCGCAGTGTACTCATATTCGATTTGGAATAGCAGGAAGTACGTTGCTCATATAGGCACTTCACGCACAACATATGTCCACCCATCACATATAGAAAAAAGACCATCAACAATCCTAAGTCTGACATCCCATTACTTCTTTTTTGTTAAAAAAAAAATCTTGATAGGGTGCTGTGGTGGAACATTGTTGTAGTGGTCCTTTGCAAAATCAGTTGGCAATGACTATTTACAAAAAATGCGTAGAAAAACCTTAATAAAATGCACATTAAGAATAACAAAAAATTAAACAGTTACGATAAAGAAGTAATTATAAAGATCAAACCAGATACTCAAGTGAGGGGCTGAGAAAAATCTTGTAGAACGATACAAGCATTGTTAATCCGAGAAAGTGACAACAACAAAGTTAATTACTAAACCATTGGCATCATTACATTTGTAATTTGTAATCCCATCTAATACACTAATAGAAAAAATCAAACTAAAAGACTAAAATCGCAATGGAATAAAAGAATACATTGTATGAATGATACAAACATTGTTACTATGAAAATGTTTGGCAACATAGATCAATGATAACCATTGACATCTGAACTTTAATACTCTATAATACACTAATAGAAACAATCAAAGTAAATCCACACAAAAATCGGACACATTAGAACATAAACGTAAACGATTATCATTGAACACAAAAAGTTCGGATTTTTACTTAGTTGAACACAGGAACTTAGGAGGAGGAAGAGGAGGAGGATGAGGAGGAGGAGGAAGAGGAAGAAGAATACTTGGAGGAGGATGAGGAGGAGGAGGAGGAGGAGGAGGAGGAGGAAGAAGAGGAAGAAGAATACTTGGAGGATGAACCTGTGCTTCGTGAACTATGGGAGGAGGAACAACTAGCAAGGACGCCCCCAAGAACTCCGTTGGGGCCATTTGAACCTGATTCCGAATACGATTCAGATTGTTTATGGGAGTATTAAGTTTGAGTAACTATGTTTAACTAAATTAGGTGGTATTTGTAATGTTTGATTAATAAATTAACTAGGTAGTATTATATAACTGTTATAATTATAGCCGTAAGAAGATATAACGGCTAGTTTTTTAATATTAAACTAGTAATAAATTATTTAATAAATATTATATATTTTCTTTATACTTAATAATTTATTTAAGGTTTATTAGATTTTAATAATCCAAGTTATGTCCTCTTGGTCAATAATAATCCCAGTTATATTTATTCCCTATAATAATCCGAATTATCAAGGTATTGGAAATTATTGAACCACCGTTATATATACACTAACCTTGTTGACGTGGCATCTTATGTATTTTTTTTAACCAATATCTTAAAATAGAGAGGCCATTTCTGTTATTTCTTTAAAATGTGTTAAAAAGAAGAAAAAAAATAGGAGGAAGAAGGAGGTCGATCGACCTCCCCCTCCTGCCGTCGGCGAACCAGAAACCACCACCGGAGACGATGAAGTCATCAACCCCGATTGGTGGCAACTTAGCAATCGACAATGTAGATGACATCGATTCAAAAGAAGAGGTTGTTGTTCACACTACGTTAAAAAGTGGCTTTGGCCACGGTTTTTTTTAACGCATAGCCACTATTTTAAAAAAAAAACGTGACCAAAGGTAAGAAACACTAGTTTTTGTTGATACATGGTCCTGATCTTCATGTGAAGTATTGAATACAAGACAAAGACATGCAAGATTAGGTGTCACACCCCCCAAATTTCCACGCGCGGTAACGCACCGCAGGGAGCGTGACAAACCAGGATCGCCGTCCATTAGTTACACCAAACGACCAACAATTAATAAAAAACGTTTCATATTTCATTAAAATATAAATTCAGAGTGTTACAATTGCGGAAGCGTAAATACAATTAAATTATTTATGTAAAGACATCGTCACCCAAGGTGACGTGACTTGTTCAAAGAAACTAAAAGAGTTTCGAAGTCTCATGCATGCGTACTTGTGATACTCAAACATCTGCAACCTGAGAATAACATGCTAAAAAGTGTCAACACAAAGGTAAGTGGGTTCACAGGTTTATTTTTTCAAAAACAATTCAAGTTGTGTGAGCATAATCACTAATATATATCAGATAGCTAGCTAGGCTATATACATGAAACTTTGCACGTGATGGTCACCGAAGCTGACAGTTATTTATAGTTTGCCTTGTTACGTTGAGGACGAATATAACACCAGTTCGATATCCAATCGAGCCAGCGCGACTGGCCCGGGTGGGGTTTGTCAAACCCGGTAGTACTACATTACATTTCCCGCTATCATCACCAAATACTAACGGTGCCATGAGAAGGACTTTGTTGTCTAGTGTGCCTCAGTATCAATATTCGTGTGATATATAAGAGTCTAATTATCTCATTTGTGTAAATCATGCATGTTAATCCCCCTCAATAGGATTTAAAATAGTAAAATGGGGTCGTGAAACTCACCTTAGGTTGCACAGCAAAAGTTTCCAGATAAACAGCTAATCACGTAGCAAGAACGGTCTTGCGAAAGCGATCAATCACCTAACGAGCATACGAGTATAAGTGTGTGTTCAAGCAAAACGACTAAGTCTAATGTAAACGACGAAAACGAATTATCGTGGAATCCAAAACAAGTCGAGGATGACACGTGTGCCAAATCCGAGCGATTATTGAAATAACGCGAGAAAATAAATAAATAAATAAATATATAAACGGGCGAGTGACGTTAATAACAGGATACAAACGATATATATATATATATATACATATAAAATTTCCTTCAAAAGTATCTAATCGTTTCAATAAACCAACGATATGTGTATATATATTAAATTTCACAAAAATATATTTATTTTATCCTTTTACGTAACGCCATGATTCTTTTAAATATATATATATATATATATATATATATATATATACATACGGATTTATTAAAACTATAGTTTGGTTCAAAACGTCAAAGTTTACGAGTTTAATAATCAATACACATTTTTACGGGTTTAAACATTCGTAGGAAACCATTTTAAATGAGTTTTAGTTGACCCAATACATAATTTTACCTAAAATGAGAAAAAGAGAAGGAAATGAGGTCGCCCGGGTTCGAACCCGCAACCTCTCACACACGAGCGAGAGGCATGACCACTGGAAACGAGTTCGCGTACAAGCTTTCGGAGGAAGAAGGAGGTCGGTCTACCTCCCCCTCCTGCCGTTGGCGAACCAGAAACCACCACCGGAGACGATGAAGTCATCAACCCGATCGGTGGCAACTTAGCAATCGACAATGTAGATGACACCGATTCAAAAGAAGAGGTTGTTGTTCACACGATGTCAAAAAGTGGCTTTGGCCACGGTTTTTTTTTAATGCATAGACACTGTTTTGAAAAAAACGTGACCAAAGGTAAGAAACACTAGTTTTTGTTGATACATGGTCCTGAACGTCATGTGAAGTATCGAATACAATACGAAGACATGCAATATTAGGTCTGGCCGAACCTTGGCCGAACCTGGAGTTCGGACATGGGCAAACAGGTCCGAACCTGAAGCGAGATTCAATGTGTATAAATAGTCATCTTGTAATAGATTTGATGAGCTTCCGAGTCATATCTTCTCTGTGTACTCTGTGGTCATCTCAGTGGTTGATACGAGTCATTTGTATTTACTCTTTGTGTTCTAGCTCGTATTACATTGATTTCATAACGATTAAGTAGACGATCCACACGCTCAAGCAATTTCAAGTGGTATCAGAGCATTTGGTTTGCTCTACTGGTCTGAAATCATTGTTTTCCGGAGTTTTGACTCAAAATTCATGTTTTTGCAAAATTTTCATTCATTTTTTAAGTTCGTTTGATCTTCTCGAGTGTGCTTCACGTCAAAAAATCATTCCTAATTCGTTTCTATCGAGTTTGCTTGAATTCCTGTCGAAAATTCCAGTAAAAAACACTGAAAATCGAGAAAATGGTGTCGAGTGAGCTTGATCTCATATGAGTTTTGGACAATTCCAAAATAACCGCTCCGAACTCGAGGTTCGGACAGAGTTTGGCATTTATTTGATTCGTAGAGAGTTCGGGTCTAGTTCGGTGAGAGTTCGGTCCGAGTTTGGTCAACGTTCGGCACACTTTCGGTCCTAGTTAGGTGTTTATTCCGAAGGTCCAGTTCGGAGGGAGTTCGGCGTATTTAGTTTCGGAGTAAGTTCGGAGGCCGTTCGAAGTTAGTTTGGAGCAGGTTCGGAGTGAACAGTAACCAACTTTTTTAAAATGTCCGATTTTCAAGCGTTTGCGGCTATTCAAAATTCAGTTCAGACTACGATGCAAACGATGATGAACTATGATAATGAAATCGGAACAAGTCAGAAAGTTCCTAAATTGCTCAAATTGGAAGATTATCATAGTTGGATTACACGGTTTGAAGCATATGTTTCTGCAAATGATATTGATATGTGGTTGTCATATTTTGAGCCATATGTTTATCCTAAAAGTGAAGACGGGGAATCAATTCTTCAACGAAAGCTTTCAGGAGAAAAAAAGAAAGCGTATCAAGCTGAAAAGAAGGCATATGGTACTTTAACAATGGCATTGCCTACAGATTAACTACATCAATTCTCAAGCAACTATACAACAAAGAGTTTGTGGGATGCTTTAGAAAAGTGATGTGAGGGCAATGACCAATATAAGAAAAGTCGACAAAAGGTGTTGAAGAGGGAATTTGATAGTTTCAAGCATTATCAAAATGAATCAATTCCAAATCTGATTGCAAGATTTGCTCATTTAATGAGTGAAATGAAGTTGGTGAATCTTACAAAAGATGAAGCGGATAAGAAAGAAAAGATTTTGGAAGCTTTACTAGAGAAATGGGAAAATTATGTCATGATGGTCAATCATGATAAAGATTTTTCAAAATTGTCATTTAATAATCTGATTCAAAGAATCCAAGCAACGGATATGGAGTTAAAGGTGAATAAGTCACTGCCTGAGCAAATTCAAAATCCTGTAGTGTATTATGGTAACAATGATTCAACCCTGAATGCTGGGAAATCTAATATTCTTAGTTTTGCACCTCCTACAGCATTTCTGGCAGGTAAAACTGAAACTCCAAGTTATTCTTCTGCTGGTTGTACTATTTCGATTCCTAGTTCTTCGACTCATAGTGCATTGTCTGTTCAAACTATCGATGATTATAATGCTTTGATGTCTGCATTAGTATGTACATATTTTGGTGTTATCACTGGTGTTGTGAGTAATGCTAAGTTGGCAAATGAAGATTACGATCAAACTGATTATGATCATTTGGAGGAAATGGATCTGAATTGGCAGTATGCTATGTTGGTACGAAGAACGAAGAAATTTTAAATAGAACTAGTAAGAAGAGATTGAATCAGGACGGTAAGATTGGTTTGGACAAGTAGAAGGTGAAATGTTATAAGTGTTCCGTTTATGGTCATTTTGCACGAGAATGTCCAAGTTCAGCAGATAACAAATTGAAAACTGGTCAACATGCACATTTAGTTTTTCATCCATCAAATGAAGCTGATAAGGTCGAGAAGAAAACTGTTACTTTTGATAATAGTTTGACAAAAACATTTTGGCATCCAGATGAATTTGCCTGGAATGCAGACTCATCAGCTAAAAGGAATCATGCTTCCTTTAGCATTGCATTGACTGCTCGTCATGATGATGATGACAACTTGTTAACTGATTCTGATTCTTATTCAAGTGAATCCTTGGTACAAGAAGGTTTACCAAAGGTTGCTAATAGTTCAAAGGTTGATGAATCTAAATGTCTTACATGTGTAAAATTACACAAGGAGATTGAATGGTTTGAGCAGTGTTCTAAAACATCAACTGAAGAAATTGGTGTGCTAAAGAAAGAGTTAGAAGAGTTTCAAAAGAAATATTATGCATTAGTTCATGTTCATGAAGATGTTTTGAAAGAAAAAGCTCAATTGGCTGAAGAGTGTGAGAAAGCCAAAGCTGAAGCTTTAGATGTAGCTCAAGATTTTGAGAATTTATTTGAGAAAAGTTATCCAGTTCAGCAAAAGTATGAGGAAGCTATTGCTCTTATTGCTAAAATTGTTGTTACTATTGAAAAGCTTCAAAAAAAATTTCTATGCTTCAAGATGAGAATACTCTTTATCGTGACAAGAATGAGGTATTGACTAAGGATGTTGAGATCTATAAGCAAAAGAGAGAAAATGTTCTTGAAGAATTATTTGCTGAATGTGAGATCCGAAAGCTACAAACTTATGAATATGATGATCTTAATGCAAAATTCATCAAGTCACAGAAAGAGGTGTTTGAAGCTCAACAACAGATTAATGATTTGAAATTGGAGATTTTGGAGTTGAAAAGGCAAGTGAAGAACTGCAATTTGTCACCGATATTTCTAAACTTCTTATACAAGCAGGATCAGAACACGGAGAATTCTAAGGAGGATGTTAACTTGGTACCTCAACTAGTGGATTTAATTGAAGTTACTTCTGCTCCGCTTGATTCTAAAGCTGAAGTGCATGATTATTCAAAATTTGCCACTCCACCCAAAAAGAACAAGTCTAAGTCTAAGAAGAAAGAGAAGGCTTTGGGTGAAGCTCCAAAATTTGTATCTAAGTCTGTTTTGTTGGAAAATGAAAATATGTTTGATAAGGTTGCTTTGAGTTCTTCCTCTGTAACCGAAGAAGAAAATTTTTGATTGAAAAGAACAAACTGAAGGATATCAAAGCCAAATTCACTAGCGAGGCTAAGGCAAGAGAAACTTCGGGTTCTTCTTCAAATTCTTCAAAGTTTTAAGGACTCAAACACAAAGGTTTGGGTTATCAAGTGAAGGAAGAGCCGATTCAAGCACAAAAACCAGTAAAAGCTGCAAAGGTTCCTAAAGCACAAGTTGCAAAGAAATCATCGGCTCAAAAAATAATTTTCTTATTATTCTGGAAGGTCATCATCTTCAAGGAGTCCATCTCCTAGGTATGATTCTTCTGATGATTTCTTTGACAGTTTTCATTCTGAGCATTCATCTGGTTTTCAACATTCAAAACAATTTTCAAACATTTTTAGAGAACGACTTTGTTATGTATGTCGTTAACTGGGACATCTAGCTTCTGATTGTCCGATGATTGCATATATCCACAAAACTGCCAAATATGTGGATACCAAAGGTCAAATTTTTGATGAACCATGGTCTCCAAAGATTAAATAAACTCGTAAATCGTCTTGGTCTACACCAAGTACGTCGGTTGAATCTGATTCTGGTTCTGATCAAAACTTAAAAATTTTACAAATTTGGAAACCAAAATTTGTTTCCGAGGCCGACAATGACTATGTGGAAGACACCGGGCGACCCAACGCTGTTGGATCGGGTCGATCCCAGAGCGAATAATGATTTATTTGGTGTCAAGCAGGTGTTTCAGGAAGACCTATCGGTGATTGAACAATTACTGATTGTGAAATATCTGTTCTAATTATATTGAATTTCAAAATCAAAATTTACTTTTCAAAGACTAAACTACAAGTATTCGTGTTGGTTGATCAATTTTTTTTTGTTTTAACTCCATCTCATTCTGAGGGGGGGGGGGGGGTTTGTTTTTACAAAAAATTTAAAAATACTGTGTTGTTTTTCAAAAAGTAAAAAATGAAAATCTATAAATAGAGTTGTCATTTTGGGGGGAGAAATTTGGAAAAGACAAAAACATTGAATAATGCAAAAAGCAAGCCAAAAACATTGAAAAATAAGAAATTGTATCCGACATGATTGGGAAATGATGGTACATTGGCTGACTGTGTCTGGCTCATGGATAAAGTACAGAAAAAGCCATAAGACCATTTGATCGATGTGCAAGGTAGGCTCGGCAAATCAGAAAGTATACAAATGTGATATACACTAAATCTGATGCTTGACCTAGTGGACAACATCTTGATGCGTATCTCACGATATATCAATAAAAAGATATGTGAAAATAAAATAAGAAGTCACTGTGTATACATGTGTTCATTTTGCAAAGATTTAAACTTGTTTGATTTTCTTTATTTTGTCAAACAATCGGACTTTCTCTGCATGTCCACAAGACCGACCTGATTGTTGTTCGTTTGCCGTTCTGCTTTATTTTCTTTGGTGTTTCGTATAACTCATCCGACTTTTTTTGCGTGTACGAGAGTACCGAACTGATTGTTGTTGGGTTATACAACTTCAACTTGATTTATTTTCTTATTTTGTTAAATCTGAGACCTTATCTACGTATCGAAAGATCGACCTTAAGGTAGACGATTTAACGCTCTTATTTCTTTTTGCATGGAACACAGTTGACTATATCATGGTTAAAATCATTATGTGATTGAAATCACAAATGATATCACAAAATGTGATAAGCAAAAGCATATCTGAGTATGTCCGATAGTGTGGGGTACACTAGTTAATGCAAATTTAATCAATACTTTAACATATCCAGATGTTATGAGTATGATTGTACCAGAGTTTTAAAGTTGGACAAATTATATCTGCAATCGGCATGGCTTATGTGCTTCAATAATCGAAATTGAAGTGTAGTTCAACATGTTATGACCAATATGATCTCAAGTTGTGATCTTTCTCGCAAAAGACAAAAATAGTGTCTAATTCAATAATGCATTTACTTTTCTTATCAGAAAATACCATAAAAATTTTAGGTGTGTTTTGATATAAATTTCTAAAAGCCAAAAAGATATTGTTTCAGATTTGTTTTCGATTGATCAACACGGAATATGAAATCAATTTTCAAAATCAAAATATCTTGGAGTCTCAAAGAGACGTTTTGCACCAAGATTATTTATGTTGGCAGGTTTCTAAGTGGAAAGAGAACATTACAACTTCAAGTCTTCTGAAGATTGTTGATAAAGAGATTACACACGATGCAATATCAAGTATTCAAGATTAAACTCATCGTCAAGACCGAGGAAGAGTTTGATTGAAGGTATAAGATACAAGTTTTAATAGAGGAGATGATACTGCACATGCCGAGGGGGAGTTTGTTGATACATGGTCCTAATCGTCATGTGAAGTATCAAATACAAGATGAAGACATGCAAGATTAGGTCTGGCCGAACCTTGGCCGAACCTGAGGTTTGGACCAGCGAGATTCAATGTGTATAAATAGTCGTCTTGTAATAGATTTGATGAGCTTCCGAGTCATATCTTCTCTGTGTACTCTGTGGTCATCTCAGTGGTTAATACAAGTCATTTGTATTTACTCTTTGTGTTCTAGCTCGTATTACATTGATTTCATAACGATTAAGTAGACAATCCACACGCTCAAGCAATTTCAAGCCACACATATTTTTTACCCGTGGCCAAATATATAGCCTTTGGACCCTTTTGGCCACGTATTTTTTTGTTTGTGTGACAACAGCAATTAGGTGCAGTGGCTTTAGGCACTGTTTTACAAAAAACATGTGGCACTTATTTGTCACACTTATAAAAGAGTGGTGAAATGCACCAAACGGCCACGGAATTTTTATGACTTTTTATTCGTGTGACCAAAAGGAATGTGTGGCAACGCTTAAATAATGTTCTGTGATGGAAGAGTAGATTTTATTACTTAGTAAATTGAAAAAAAACAAAACTATTAAGTATATATTATGCATGGCTAAATGTGAGCAGTGGCCTCTGTTTTTAATTAGTTATGTGGCTAAAAGCTAGTAGATATGGCCACTGTTATTAGGTTGTGTGACTAAATAGTAGGTTGTGAGTGACAAAAATCTATTACCTATGGCCACATATATTAACCGTGACTAAATGGTAGGTTGTGAGTGACAAAAATCTATTTTTATGGTCACGGTATAATATTAAACGCGTGGTGAAAAAGAGACGATTTGTTTCCCTCTAAAACAATGCGCTTTTCTCAATTACACCAATTCGAGCATGTTCAAATCTGGTACCCTATATA